>JAEDXX010000207.1:0-151307 GCA_021725515.1 Epicauta chinensis
GTGGTGGTAAAAATTGTGGTGGTAATGAATTGAGAATCTTCGGTGGTTTCGTTCGTATAATTGGAAATTGTATCGGTTGAATTGTTTCTCCATTTGACTGCAACGTCATTAACGGTGGTGGTGGTTGTAGTTTTGATTGTGGCGGCGGTGGCGGTGGTAGCGGAGGTGGTGGTGGTGGTGTAGGAGGTGGATTCACCTCGATTTCGAGTAGGTCACGTATCATGAAACCTGTAGACGATTTTTTACCTAAAAAACAAATAGGTTATGTGTATTTCGCGCCAATTCTATATTAACCAATCAAAATCTCGTACTAGTCTCAACAACCAATCGGTGTGATTGTTGATATAGATTTGAGGTTAGATCTTTTTTTCTATGTTGTGTCAAACTTACTTTGGACGTCTTGGTGGTTCGCTATCGGGTTGATTTTGATAACTGAATGGATTTGGATTTGATTCTTATTAGTTCTACTACCAGTACCACCACTATTATCAACGTTATGGTCATTATTAAGCCTCGGTAATGATTTCGATGAACAAATCACTGGGACTTTTGCACAAATCGGTGGTAATTCTTGTTTGTTCTTATCAATAACATTATTATCATTATTATTATTATTGCTATTATTATTATTATTATTATTATTATTATCAATATTTAATTGTTTTATCGGATTATTTGTTGCTGGTTTCATTAATGATTCTAAATCTGTGATTTTTTTTGCCGGTTTATCTGAATTATAAACAAAAGTAAAAAACAAACAAAAATATTAATGTGATAATAATTATCTTATCATTAGTGACAAAAATTTTACTCACTATTAGTACCCAATTTGAACATCTCTAAAGTTTCGTGTCTGAAATACCGGCGGCAATTCTTACGTTTACGTTGGATCTTCTTTGGTGTTGTTGTTGTTGTTGTTGTTGTTGTTGATGATGTTGTTCCATTACGATTTCGTGTTTTATATTTATGATAAATATCCATAATTAATCATAATCTGGAATGTAGCGAAATGCCGATAAAGAATCTTGTAATAGAGACAGAAGAAAAAACACAACAATTGTTGTTAGTTGAGTCACGTTTTTTCTTCTTAACGCGTTTTGTTTATTTTGTTATTTATTATTTATTGCAACAATAAAAACGGCCGCAATACAAAGAGAGTAGTTTCGAATCAATTTGATTATTATTCATTATCGTCCCAAATATTTTATCAATAATAATTATCATTTTTCTACAATTTATTGTATTTCCTGATTCGCTCCTGTTGTAGCTTACGTGGTGTTTACTTCGATTTGTTTATGATCATTTAAAAAAAAAATTGGTAAAATAACAATGGCTAATAACAAATTAGAACTCAATAAAGGCAAATAAAAACATTAAAAATTACGATAAAATCCTCCCACATTTCAACAGAAAATTCAAAAAAAACAACAACAATAAAATTGTTTTTTTTTTTGTTTAATTGATAAAATATTAAAGTTTACAAAATTTGAATGAAACTCACATTTTTGAGAGAATCGGCCGGCTAACGTGCAAGATCGCGCTCTTCTTTTTCTTCATCATCATCTTATCATTGCGTGTTTTATTATTGATAACAGAGTTTGATAAAAAAATGGTTTTATTTTTAAATGTAAAAAATTTTATTATTATTTTGTTGTTATCAAATGGGATATTGTCTACGGAAGATTTCATACGACAATGTGGATAAATTATAAGAGAAATCAATCAAAAAGGACACGTAATAGTTGACACATGTGTTGATGACTTATAAAAATAAATACAAATAAAAACAAAAACGTGGTTATTGTATATCATACTATAGATAGAAATATGTTGATATAAATATAAAAAAAACAACAGTTTCACATTCTAAGCTATAAAATGGGGTTTTGACTAATTGTCCGTTATTGTACAGCCACGTCAGGGTATAAATTATCGATTATAAGTACGGTGGGATTATTTAGATAGAATGTTCTTGTTTTGGTGTTTTGTTTGTTTCTGTTATATTCCGTGTTTTTGTTTAATTATCTTTATTGATAGGGGGGAAAATTGTAATTAAATAGAAAAATGTTTGATGATTTTCACATTATAACTGGCTTTAATCATTTAAT
Source organism: Epicauta chinensis (assembly GCA_021725515.1). Classification (NCBI taxonomy): domain Eukaryota; kingdom Metazoa; phylum Arthropoda; class Insecta; order Coleoptera; family Meloidae; genus Epicauta; species Epicauta chinensis. The sequence goes on from JAEDXX010000207.1 coordinate 2,109, forward strand.
AACTAGCGGATATACGTTATCTTATCCGTTTCCAACAATAACGATAAGATAAAAACGTTATCAGTAAATTAAACAGTTCGTATTGTTTAGGTTTTGTTTTATTTTTATATTTAGATTATCTTAAAAAAACAATGTTGTAGTTGCAATTTGAAACAGTTTCCTGAAATTAATAGTTAGATATATATTAGTGATTTTCTATTAATTTCGTTTAAAATAATAATAACAGTGGAAAATTGGTTATGAAAAATTAGGTTAGGTTAATTTTATTGCAATTTTTAAATCAACCAATTAAAATGTAACATTTTTATTTGTTTCCTACCATAACCAATCATAATAGTTGTAGTGAAATTTTATAGGCTATTTAATAGTATTTGAATTTGATTTTTAAAAATTCGAGGTTAACTTTTTTGTAAAAATTTGAAGTGTAACCAATCACAATTTCGAATTGTTGCTCGTAACCAATCACTGTCCTTGTTTTCTTTTCAAATGTAAAAATTTATAATTTTGTAATACGTTCAATAGATATGATGATGAAAAAAAAATTAAAATCAACATAATAAGAAATTAGATTTTGTTCTGGGCCTCTATTTCTTCAATTGGATCCGTTGTCAAATTATAATTTTCAAAATACATCCTAATATCCGTTTATAAAAACACCTTATAAAGTCGAACGTTAATTGTATAATGTGTTTATATTTAAAGTAAATTTGCTGACTTTTGTCTCGAGATTTGATCGTTAAGAATGTATCTTTTAATAAACAATTCTTTTGTAAACATAAGCAGTAGAAAAAAAGTTTGTTTGCAAACAAATTGCATTTATGTGGGTATTTTTTAGATGACTTAGGGGTACAATCATGCAGGTTTTGCTCCTAAGCGGGCAAAAATACATGGCATGTATAGGCAAAAATAATGGGACCCGAAGGAGCGGAACGTTTAAGCGGGTTTTGCATTTATGCGGGTCCGACTGTAATTATGTTTGCAATTCTGATGTAAGTTGTAATCAGATTAAATTTAAAACCATTTTCAACAACCAGTGTTGCTTTTATAGAATTTTTAAAACCGATCTATTAAATTTTGATCATTTCACTTGTTTTGTGCAACAACCAATCTGATTTAGTTAGTTAGCCAATCAAAATTCAAAATTATTGCTAATAGCCAATTGTAATGGGCCTTTTTGATAAATATAGTACTCTATCGCGCAAATTTTAAAAATATATATCATTCCACTCGATAATAATTAATATATAATACTATTTTTAAATCCACTTTTTTACCTCTATCAGTTTTATGAAAATTTTCCAATCATTGTCATTTTTTTTTTAAATTTGGAATACCCTAAGTTGAATTTCAGTAGAAAATTAGGTTATATTAATCGGCCAATCAAAATTTATAAATTAAGTTTATTTTCTAAAATAACCAATCAAATTTTAGAACTGATTTAAATCGTTTTATTTCTAAAAAGGCACATTTATAATTTTAAAATTTAACCAAATACACACGATGGCACTTGGAAATAAATAATAATAATAATTAACAGTAATACTTTTAAGTAATTATTAAGCAATTGTACAACAATAATTTTTAAAGAAATGCCATTGTGGAATGATAACAATTAATTATAATTAAGATAATCGTTAATAATGATAATAGATATGACACAAACAATAATAAAAAAAAATAATCACATTAAGTACAAACTTCACAATTAAATGAATTATCAAAAAGTAAGTAGACCATGTAAATTTGAATAAAAAAAAAACAACCAACCAAAATTAGAAAAAAACAATTGTTTTCTAGAACAACCAATCAAAATTTAGAAATATTTCCAATAACCAATCACAGTAGTTTTCTATAAAATCTTTAAATTACAATAAAAGGCGTATTTTTTCTAATAATGACTAATAGGCACTTATTGTTTAGCATGACCATTCTCAATTATCGCAAAATTCGACGGTAACAAAAATACCACATTATTACCGTCTTTCTTAAATGTTGGCAATTGTGTTTCAGAATTGACTTGTATGTGAATTTGTCGCCGTTTACCACCCAATGAACATGAGGGCGTTTTGGTTACATTCACCGGTAATTCTTTGAGAGGTATATTTTTCAACCTAAAATCAAATCAAAATAATCACTCACAATTCAATGGTTATTATCCTGATAGAACTTACATGGAATAGGCGTTGGTTAAAATACCGACAAGTTCTCCGATACGGTCTTCATTCTTTGTTGAATTCAATGTGAACACAAAATCATTACCACCTTGACAATGGATAACGATCAATTGATCATTACCGGGACTCACAGTGAGTCCGGTGACATCCCGTAACGGTACACCTTCTTTCATGTTCCGGAATTTATTCGTATCTAATTTGAATATAAATTGATCGGTTATGACGACAACACGTTCTGCACATTTATTAAATTTATTAAATTTTGTAATAAACGATGAGAATAGGACACGATTAAATTTATTTGAATTCTTCAAATTGTGAGTACTATCATTAAAAATCGTGTAATTATTATTTTCGTTTAATAACGACAAATAATTGCCTTCCCATTTACGATTTAGACCGTAATTTTGTCGTTTATTCAACAGATAACTAGCTGCATTTATCTTTAATTTCATCTCGTTCCATTCATGTTTCGGTATACGTTTCAATATCATAAATGCCCACCAACGTTGATAAATCTGTTTGAATTTATCAATTGTTGTTTGTAATGATTTCGGTGGTGTTGGCCATACGATCGTTTTACCATAATTCTTCGTTGTTTTCACATGTACAAACCGCCGTTGTAATTCACACATGTATTCACGTATCTTTTTCAATCGATAATATTTGATCATTGTCATCAAGGCTTTCATTTTTTTGTATTGTTGTCGTACAACATAACCACGCCATGTTTTCTGGATTAACGTTACAATACCCGGTATTAAATCGTTACGTGCCTGTTCTAATGCAAACAACGTTCTTGGTGAACGTATGAATATCTTTGTTTTACCATATTTCACATCATTACTGAATTGACGTTCATTCATTATCACTTCAACACCATCACGATCGTTGCCTGATCGGAAATTTGGCCATGTAAATTGGGATATCATTTTATAACGTTTTAAAAATTTATCATAACGTTGTCGGTATACGAAACCGGCACGACGGACACGTACGTTCTCAATTAAACCCAAATAATTCACTTGATGTTTAACTAATTCGTAATTAAATAATTGTGCTGATTTAATATCATTCGGTTTAATGCAACGTATATAATTCGGTATTTTCTGATAGAGATTTTGTACTAATAATTGCATCGAATTTTTAAATAATGTACCAGCTGTTGGTGGACGTTTTGTTGTTTGTAGAATATGTTGTGAACCTTCTGGAAACATTTCTTGCAATATTGGATTTTTTGAATTGTAAAGTAATCGTTTGAAATCTTGATATAATTGATCTTTGTTTTTATCCAAGAAACCATTAATACAGTATATTACATCACCAGCATAATGAGTTATACGGAAATCAATCTAGAATTGAATTAAAAAATAGTTGAAATTATACTCTGTCCAAAAATTAAGTGTAAAAAAGTACCTAATTTTTACATGTTTACTATAAAGAAAAAGTATATTATATTGTGGTACTCCTGTTTGAATAAAACCCTATGCATTTGTTTACATAATTTGGTGGTGACTTTTTCTTATATTAAACCTGAAGTTCGATATTTTATATTCTTTTGGAGATTTTGAAATTCTTTTCGAATCAATTTCCAGTTTAATAAAATAAATTTTGGGGTTTTTAATAGAGGGACTATTCGGTACGTAGATTAGCCGCATTTCTGTCATTTGAAATTTTACACTTAAATCTCGGAGAAAAAAAACGTTGAAAATTTGTACCACCTTAACGACACTGTTAGTTAATAGGTTTAGAAAATTCAAAATGTTGAAGTTACTTTCGTTTCATAGATTGTTGGTAAAAATATTCAAACATATATTTTCAAAGTTTGAAATATGAGTGGTTAAGTGCAAGAGTGTGTAAAACGAAGGTCTCTCAGGTAATCATCTCCGAACTCGAAGAGAAGAATCGAAACTACAAAATGAAGGATATGAAGAAAAAGAACGATTACTACATAATAATGAAATTGATGATTAATGAGCAAATAAGTAGTTGAAATAAATTTAGCACTGCCTTGAATTAGTTGTTTTCGTACGTTCTTTTTTCTTGAAACGATATTTATCTTCACCAGTCATTTTAATAACAGATCGGCAGTTTTTTACACATTTGCGCTCTATATGAATTTAAATGTGCAATTTTCAATTTTCTTTTGGGATAAGTTACTTGCAGGGGGGGGGGCTGCTGATAATTTCAATATTTCTTGAAGAGATGCTTAAAAAAATTTACTGTATTTACTATAACTATATGCATTCTCTTTACTTGCCAAGCCGTTCTATACATCGACTTACCCTTATGAGGACAATTGTGAGTGACTATACGTTTTTATGCAACAAAGTTTCACGAAGATCTTTGCGATGTTACAGGCTAGTTACAGTAAATCACGCATCTCATTTTCGGTGATAAAGTCCATTCGAACAAATAATACGTTTCACTGGAAACTTTATACTTAAATCATATTTCAAGAAGTGATTTCTTTTTTGTTTGATGTATTAAAGTTGCTTAGCCTTTTTTTTTTTGAAAATGTAACATTTCCAAAGATTTACCAAAAACTAACAAATTTAATATCGTATCTGCTTTATGCGTTTTAATAAGCTTTTCTATGATTTAACACTTTTTCAATCACTAATGGTCCGGTATCAGTTATTAAAAAAGGCACTAGTGCTTGCTTAACTTGAAAAAAAAACATATTTTTAATAATGGGGACTCTTGAACATCGAAAGATGGAGAGAAATTAAAATTAATTGATCTTTTCTTGTTTTGATAGTTCGAATGTATGTGAAAAGGAGATAGTTACAAATTAGCACACAATTTTTGAACATCTCATCAATTTTTAGACAAAGTTCGTATACATTGCCGGTATTTCATCTAACTGTAAGTCAAACTAATATTAGATTATTGGATGAATTTCAACAAAATGTTTGCAAAAAGAAATCCATAAGAAGATCTATTGAAAAACTTTAGCGTCCAACGTTGCGTCAATTGGCAATTAACACATTAAAAGCGCCCAGCACGTTTTTCTTGTCGTTCCGTTCAACGATTCTCACCGAACGGAAAGTCTAACTCCAGCCACCCTGAAATATTCAGATATTTTACAACGAATGGCCTGACCTGACAAAGATCTAATCTGAGCTAAACAGTATGACAGTAGAATCTAATAAAATGGATTTGCACTTATGCAAGCGGTCCAATTTAGCACTGTTTAGATAATTTTAAACCGTAAAGAATGCAATTTATACAACCTCTTTTCTGTATATTCCCTATTTGTTAATGCAACCCTCATAAATGTAAATCCTATTTAAACGTTCAACTAACTGCCTCGTGCGTCATTATTTTTTCAATATGCCAAGTATTTTAACCCGCATAAAAGCAATACCCGCATAAATGTACACCTAAATTTACCTACATAAATGCAAAAAAGGTTATTTTTATTGATTACGTTTTCAAACAAGTTGCTGAAAGGTCGATATAAAAGGAAGCAATTTTAGTTTAAGTACACATTATGCAGTTATCATTTGACGTTAAAAGGTGTCTTTATAATCAAATATATTATAAATAATTTTATTATTATTACTATTTTATCATTATTAGTGTTAGTGCTGTGAATATTACTTTGTTTTTGCTTTTCTTTCGTTTTAATAAGGTGAATGTTGTGTTTTAATTTAATTGCAGGAAATGTCTACCTCAAAAAATAAAAAGAGCGCTTTGAGCATTGGTGAAAAAATTGAAATTCTGAAAGCTGTGAAAAATAAAACAAGCAGAAAAGAATTGTGTAAAATCTATAACTGCAATAATTACACTATAACGAGAATAATAAAAAATGAAGAAAAAATCAGAAATTTAGAACAACTAAACGGAAATCTGAATAGAAAACGTTTAAGAATGGGACGACATAATGAAGTAAATAAAGCGGTCTCTACATGGTTTCATCAAATGAGGTATCAAAATGCCCTTATAAATGGACCCATGATTTGCGAACAAGCCAAAAAATTTGCACGTATGTTAAATGTTGATGATTTTGAACCTACAAATGGTTGGCTTCACAGGTGGAAAACTAACGAAAATGTTGTATTCCGTAAATTAAATAAAGACAGGAAAAACGCTGATGAAAATAGTTGTGTGTATGAATTGACAATAGACATTTTATCAAATTTAATTAAGAATTATCCTATACACAATGTTTATAATGCAGACGAGACCGGCTTATTCTATAAAGCATTGCCTCGTGGAAAAATACAAAAATCTCGATTGACTTTACTTTTCATCACAAATATGGATGGATCAGATAAACAAGTTTTTGCCATTGGACAGTTCAAAAACTCGAGAAATGAAACACCGATTCCATATTATTCTCAAAGAGAATCCTCTATGACGAGCAATTTGTGGTGTAAAATCCTAAAAGCATTTGATGAACGACTGGAATTGGAAAACAGAAAAATCATTTTATTTGTTGACAATGCTGCTTATCATAAAACAGAGAATTTTAATTTGCAAAATATTGACATCCACTTTTTGCCAACTTCAATCAGTCAACCTCTTACTCAAGGAATAATCAGATGTTTTAAGGTTTATTATCGAAACTGTTTGATACGAAAACAATTATTGGCCTTAGAAAGTGGACAAACTTTAAAAGATTTTTTAAAATCTATTAACGTTTCTGAAGCTTTAAAAATAATTAAAAAGTCCTGGTCGTTAGTTTCATCAATTATCATTAAAAACTGTTTTAGAAAAGCCAATTTTATTTCTGAAAATGTTGATGAAATTGATGAAAATATACACGATTCAAGAAGTTTAGGATTATCTGATGAAGAATTTCAACATTATGTAGATTGTGATGAAAATTTAGAATGTTACGATAGTCTCTCTGATGAACAAATTGTTGATCAAATATATCCTGATTGTATTATAAATGATGATACTGAAGAAAATGAACAATTCAATCAATTTAAAAGTGAAACGGCCATAGCACCTACTCGTTTACAAGTTTTGACCGCAATTAAAGATATTCGGATGTATTTTGAACACTATAACTTGAAAATAGATCCAGTAGAAGAAATAGAGAACGAAATATTATTTCAAAACAAAAATTTGATTGAACAAAATATTTATAATTAAAAAAAATATATGTAGAAACATTAAAATACAATGTATTTTTCAGTAACCTGTCTTTTTTTATGTTTGCGCCTCAATGACTCAGGAGATTGACGTTTTAATCTATAAAACCACAAAATTAGTCCACATTATATTCAGTAACAAAAGATTTTATGGAAATGGTAATAGATTGACCGGTTGTGAATCTCCCAAAAAAGTTGTGTTTGGAAATAACCAGATAAGTTTTGAGAAATATAGAAAATGTCACGTACCACCTAAACAGGTAATTTTTCAACTAGAAACTTGAATCCCTTTGAAGGAAACGACAAGTGACTATGATAAATGATGATTAATAAAACCTATAAGTAAGCCGTAGCTTTGCAATTTTGACTCCGTTTTTGTGTACCAACATGAGTTTATTCAATAATCTTGACTTGAATCAAATGCCGAAACTATATATGACAATTTGGCGTCCAAAGTTTGCGATTGTTTTCCCCCAACTATGTTTTAGTAACGAGCAAAACGAAACCAGAATAGTACATATTCCAACTTCTATATTTCTCTCTTGAAAACATTGCGCGCGAATTTTTATAATATTCAATTACCTTATGCCTCAGTTGTTTATCGGATGGTTTTAATTGCCGTGAACAAAAATGTTTATGATCTTTCAATTTTTTATCCATTGCTTCTAACAACATCTCATCAGTAACTTTCTCAGCAGTCATCTTTGAGGCATCATCCATAATCGACATGATACCTAAAAATTTTTTTGCACCACAAATGATTACCTGATTTTAATCACACACACAAAAAAAAATAACACAAACCTTTGTGTGGTGCTTCAACTAAATCACATATAATTTGATTATTAAAATATTCAATATTCTGCCATTCAATGCCTTCACGATTATATTCTTCTTGTTCTTGTTTTAATACTAATTCGATAAATAATTGTTGTAATTTCTCATTACAATAATTGATACAAAACTGTTCAAAACTATTATTATCGAAAATTTCAAAACCATAAATATCTAAGACACCAATCAATGTTGTTTTATAATAATTATATTTATTTTTATTAGTATTATTATCAACAGTAATTGCAATATTAATTTTATCAACAATCCAATTAAATAAACGTTCATAGATTGCTTTCGATAAAGCATCACGACCATAATTTGCTTCAATCAATGTATGCTCTTTACGCATTATATCACCATGTGCAGCAATAACACGTTCACATAATGCTTGATTCAATTCATTCGAATCAATCTTTAATAATTTACTAATAATTTGCAATAATTCCTTATTCTTTATTTTAACACTCTCATTATCATTATTATGATCAATCGAATATTCTAAATTACCTAAATGTAATATCGCTGCAATTATCTGCCATAAAGTTTCTTGTTCATGTTGTTGGAATTCTAAGATATTCAATGATCGATTAACATTCTGATAATCATTACGATCATTAATTGTATCGACACGTTTACAATCACCCTGTTTAACATAGAAATACTCATCAATATCGCGTCTTAAATGTAAACGTCTTAATAAATCATCATTGCCACCTAATAATAATTGATAGAAACAATGGAAATTCCGTTCACCATTCTGCTGATATATAACACGTGATTTCTCTAATAAATACTTATTGATATGACCACCAATTGGATCACCTTTAAAATCGAAATGTATATCCATATATTTGCCAAAACGTGATGAATTATCATTACGATTCGTTTTGGCATTACCAAATGATTCTAATATAGAATTCGATTGAATTAATACATTTTTGACACGTTCAATCTCCTTTTGACCATCTTTATTTGTAACAGCCGCAATATATTTCATAATAATTTTTGATGCTTCTGTTTTACCGCTACCAGATTCACCACTAATAACAATACATGTATCACGACCTTGTTGTTGCATTACTTTATGTGCCGCATCAGCTATAGCGAATATATGTGGTGGATTTTCAAATAATTCACGATCTAAAGATAATTTACAGCAACAAAAAAAAAACAACATGAATTTGCCATTAGAATATGCGTTGTTTAAAACAGGAAATTCTTAATTGGGAAGAATCCGGAAATACCATGGATTAAAATGTAATGTAATTAACATACAGTTACAGCATTTTAACTAAAGTTAAATGTAAATAAATCATTAAATGATAATTTCTTCATAATGCAGCTTATCTAGTTAGATAAAACGCCTAATCTGTATATCAATACGAATCAAAGAAAAATGCTGGATAAAGTTACGTCAACTTGCAATTGTTTTAAACACATGCATATATTAATTAGTAAGATAGAGACGACCTTATATTTCCGTCTTAAATCTTCTTATCAATATGTTTATACCGATTCGTCATTTTATCTAAATTCATACGTCGATATACATAGGATTAACAGTTACAGGAATCATTAGAAATTGTACCGAGAATACACTATAGAATTTAAGGCTTTTTATCAATTGATCCAGGGTTCCAATTCTTTTTAAATTATAATAAATAAAAATATTTTGAGTAACCATTGCAGTTTTTCTTAATAGTTAAAAAAAAACTGGCACTGCCATTAAAAAATCTAAACAAACAAAGAGCAATTGCTAACAATCTTAACAGAGATAAGAACATAATAGAGAATTCGTTAGGAAGTATTTATTGATCGACTATATTTGGATGACTTTAATCTGTATTATGCACACATGTTCCACGAAAATCCATCATGTCTATGGTAAAGACGCCAGATGTTAATTGTTTACGTCTTCCATACTTAACAAAAAAACCATACGAAGAAAGATTAATTAGGGCACCACTTTCAATTTATGTGTCTATACTGTGCCCATTACAGTTACTCGCCTAAATTCCAAGTTTTATACGTTTTCATTAATATGACTAAAAATCAATTGTTCAAACCAGTAGCAGCAGTCTTTCCAAAATTCAATAGATTTTTATTTCGTCAATTATATGCAAAACAAGAAAAAGGGAAAAAAGAAAAAGAGAAGAAAGTCGAAGAGATGCCAGGAAAATCACCGATAACTAGCCGGAATATCCGGCGCGTTGATGATTGTAAATGACGCCAATCGAAGTACGGTTGGTTATAAGTTGTCTTTGTTTTTACAAAACATAATAATCGGGGGATTATCTGCGCTATAATTGATAAAACATATCAAAACTTATTTCCATAAGCGGCCAGCGGTGCAGCGGACGGGTCAAAACTTATTTCCGCAACCGTCTATATTCTAGTCTAAGACTATTCCAACATATTAAAACTTTAATGCCCGATTTAACCCCCTTAGGGGTTGAATTTTTAAAAATCCTTTCTTAGTGAGCGTTTACATCACCTAAAGAATATATGTGCCAAATTTAAAGTCGATCGGACGGATAGTTTCGGAGATATCGTGATGAGTGAGTGAGTCAGTGAATGGGGTTTATTATATCTTTATATATATATATTTCTTCTGTACGTGCGTATGTAATCGAACTCCTACTAAACGACTGGACCGATTTTGATGAAATTTTTTATGTGTATTTGAGTGATTCACTGGATGGTTTAGATTCAAAATTCACATTTCATCAACTCACTTAACTTCTTTAAAGTGAAAAAGAAGTTAAATATTTTTTTCTATTTTGCGTCAATAATAGCGCTATTATTAAACTCGCTACTGTATCGAAATGTTTTCATTTCGATACTAGTGCTGAAAAGTAAAATGTAGGAATTTTTTTTGTCCACTAGGTTAGTAACATTTTCATTGTTTGGACAACTGTCAAAAATCATAAAAACAAGATACTTAATATATCGTTTTTCGTACTGATCTTTGGATTTATCGGGTAGTAAATTGCTTCCTGCATTTTCAGCAATTTCCCTTATTTCAGGTGGAGTACATGAAAATTCTTCACTCATTGTTAAATAAGCAATATGGCGAAAAAAACAATTGACTAAGAGTGAAAAATAAAACAATTGAAGTTTCCTAGCTGAATGTTCAATTGTTTTTTTTTAGTAACACCAACTCCCACCAATTTCCCTAAATATCAAATCTCGCAATTTTTTTGTAAAAAAGGGCACAAAATAGGCAAAATAGAAAAAATAGTATAAAAAACTCGTGTCAGAAGTCGTATATTGCACTCGTCCTTTAGAAAACTCGCGGCTCCGCTGTTCGTTTTCTTAACTTGGACTCGTGCGATAATAGGCGACTTCTAACACTTGTTCTTTAATATACAATTTTTTTTCATTTTTGGTGACGATAGTAAGGAGACGTTTATGTTTATATATTATACAGATTTTGAAAATTCAATGCGTATTGAATATCGAAAAAACCTTTGCTGGGTCCGATAGTATAAGTATAGTTTAAGTTGAGTGAAATTTGCAACAACACTTAATTAAGTTAACCTTCAGCCATGTTAGTATTGAGAATGTAATATACCGCGAGGGCACACTCAACAGGCTCAGACTTAGATAAATCAATGACTTAATTGTAATTATTAGATTTGATTTCATTACTTTTTTGATTTAAATTTTACAACATTGTTATTCTATTTGCTATTCACTTTGTTCATTTTCTGTCCAAATTGAAAGAAGCTAGACAAATACAGAACTTCATATACAGTAGAACTCCAATTATCCGAATCGCTTTCAGAATTTCAAAAATAAAAAAAATCAAGACGAGAACGTCAGCGTCTTATCCTGCAGTTATATTACTGTCTGTCGTCCGTCGCTAGGTCCACCTGTCACTATTCTTTTTGATTAATCAGTCAATGTATCGTTCTCACTTTCAAGCAAATGCGCGACTTCACTGCCCGAAAACGGATGAAGACAGTCAAACAACTTACTTTGACCGAGATGTTCAGCAAACAATGACTTTCATTTACAGTATGGTACGTACATACTGTGCTAATGTACAACATTTGTAAGAACGCTTAATATTTGATGAATTAAAAGTTATTTTTCTTTAAAAATCGTTTTTTTCTCTCCTTTTTTCAACAAATGTACATGAAGTTATTAATTAAAATAGGCCCTTTTTTTCGGAAAAAAATCAATTATCCGAATTTTTGTTTATCCGAATGGGGTCCGATCCCAATTGATTCGTATAATTGGAGTTCTACTGTATCCAGAATATCGAAATATTGCTCTTATACATGCTTTCGCTATAGACAGAGTATTCGTGTATTGCGTTATAAGGACTACCTAAGGGTCACCATGGACGTTTTTTTTTACAGATAATGGCAAATTTCTAACTGATATTTTTAGATAAAATGCCATAACTCTATAGGGTTGAGGTTAACGAAATTTGTAATTATGGTGGGATTTTTTTTTTTTTGAAATATCAGTAGTAATGTTTCAAAACTTCAATTCAACAACAAAATACCGACATTTAATCGTTATCATTCCAATGTGTTATCAATACGTTTCAAGGTAACTACAAACCACTTTGTGATAATCATTTTTTTCCGGTTTCTCCCCAGTTTTTTCTTTTTTTATCAGTGTCAATAACTATTATATAATTTTTATACCTTTATATTGATTGATGTACGTTTGGTCGTATATATTCATCGATTTATATGGATTTACAGAAACACATACTTCACCAATATATGTATAAATTTTGCCATTTTTAAATCTGCAAAAAATAAAATTTCAAATTCAACAACTTTTTGAAATACAACAACTAATCATATTGCAATTAATTTAAAATTACTACCAATTTTTAATTTTTAATAACCAATCATATTTGGCGATTTGGAATTTACTATATACCAACATAATTAAAATGATCCAATAATCAATTAGGCAAATTTTATCACGTAATCGACAAAAAAGTACAGTTAAAAAAAATTAGAACTTGTAAAACAATTGTTTTACAATTGAAGGAATTGCGCTTTTATTAGACCATTTCTACACGCTTTTAATTGTTGTTAATAAAAAAAGGCTATAAAATTAAACGAACAAAAAAGACTCGAAAGAGAAAGTATAAAAATTGCATAAGTTAGATAATTGGTTGTATTTTTATTGTTCTAAATACTTGTAATACTTTTATTAGTTTATTATCAGTATTATCCATAATTATCTCTTATCACACACATTCTTATTAAATTGACCATAATTATTAATTAATTTTAAAAGTTGGTGTAATTGAAGCAAAACCGCCTTAGTCTTTATGTTGTCCTCCCGCACAATCAATTGTTTTGTAATTTTCCCATAATTAGAAATATCATTAGAATTAATTAATTTGAAGTGCTGAATAATTTTATTTATGATTAAAAAACATATCTATTGATGATACATAATGACATCATGGAAACAAATAAAAGAAAATCGTGAATCATTTTGAAAATCATGGTAGGCGGGTGTTACAAACTCCCAAAAAAAATCCATAGGAGGGGTGATTCTTAATATACTTAATAAATTATTTATTTTTCTAAAAGTGGAATAACAATAATAATAATAATAAATAAAACGCCCTCCCACAGTGTGTGTGTAGTTTTTCCATTGTAATTCATTTGAGTTCAATGGCAACTAGATTGTTCAATGCTAATAAACTAAACATATTTGTAGTGAAAACTATTAATTAAAATTCTTATCATTACACTTATCGATCAATGATAATCCCGATAAATTATGAAATAAGTCGATTAGATTGTTTTTTCTGTGATAATTTCTAAAAAAAAAGATTGAAAATTTTACAACAATCACCCTGGCTGTCTGTCGATTATGTAGTTTGTATAGAAAAAAAAACAAAAACAAAAGAACACCTGTTTTTGGTATAGTTGCCGGTAAAAAAACACCTGCTAATTGTTGTTTTTTTCTGCCCTATTAGAACAAAAGTCTTACCTCAATTCTAAATTTGCCATAAAATTGTCCAGATCGATTTTGTCCAATAGGACAAAATCACCAACACCGACTTCTTTTTGTGTTGCCATATTTTTTCCAATCAAATTATTAATTATTTAATCAGTTGTTAATTTATAATTTTGTCGATTACACTGTTATCACATTTCTCTCAACAAGTTTACAGTTTAACTGATTATTTTCAAATGATGAGTCAACGGGCGGCCCTCAATAATCACACACCCGACCATATCCACATATCAACCTATAATAAACAAAAATCATACTATCTTTTTTTAATTTGTTGTAATAAATAGAGATATAAATACTTGATTGTAACGGTATTTGATTCGTATGGATAATTTGAAACATTTTTATTGTTGAAAATTGGTATCACTGTTATTTGTTGTAACTTGAACCACAATTTCGACATCCAGTTGAGGTTATGTTATAAAAACATTATTTATATTATTATTAAAAAATATATAATGTTTAAGAAATATTTAAACAAACAGTATAGCGTGCAAATTTATCGTTATTTATCCCAGAATTATTTAGAAGAGAAATCGATAAAAATCAACAATGATCTTGAAGTGGTTACCGATGAGAAGCCGAATCGTTCAGTGTTGGAAGAGTGTTGTGAAGATATCTCGTACATCGCCCCAATATTAAAACCGACTTTCAATTTCGCCGCGTACGTTAATCGATCTGAAACACTACAACAATTGGTGAAATTAGGTGTAAATTTGTATAAATTAGAAAAAGATACCGAATTACCGCCGTATTTGTTAAAACTCGATTTCGAACGTGATATCAAAGATTATCTCACATTTTTAAACGATTTAAATATTGATAATTTAGGGGAATTTATCACAAAGAATCCGTACATATTTCAACAAAATTTCGACGATCTAGATGTACGTATCAATTATTTAAAGTATAAAAAATTCGATAACGATATGATAAAGAGGATTATCGAGAAGAATCCGAAATGGTTGAGTTTTAGTACACAAGATATTAATGAAAAATTAGGATTTTTCCAACATACGTTCAAATTGAGCGGTAATCAAATACGGGCATTAGCGACACGATCACCGAAACTGATAACGTATTCACAGAAACATGTGAAATTGAATAAATTCACTATAGAAGAAGAGATGGGATTTACAAGAGATGAAACTAAGCAAATGCTACTACAAGTACCATCGTTATTCATTAAAGGTTTATTATTTATTATAATTGTTTGTTAATTAATTAAAAATTGATTTGAATTTACAGAACAAAATTTTATTTTGAAAACATTCGAGTACGTCCATAACATAATGGAAATACCATTGGAACAAATTGTTAAAATGCCACAAATATTAACATATCGACAATCACGGGTCCGACAACGACATGAATTTTTAACGAAATTAGAACGTGCACAATACAATCCGAAACAACCAAATTATGTGTCATTGTTGGCATTAGTATCAGGAACTGATAATGAATTTTGTGATACAATTGCTAAAACGTCCATACAAACTTTTAATACATTTTTAAAATCATTTTAAAACTATAATTTTGTGTAAATAAATAAAAATTTTAATTTAATTTGCCTAATTCAATTTTCTTTTGTATTAATTTAACTGAATGATACAGGAATGTATCAATTAAACCAGCTACTGTATAAACACCACCAATAATTGCACATACATTTGTTAAGAAATGCCCAAATGAGCGTTCAGTCTCTGTATATTTTACCATTAACGGTGATAATTCGTATTGGAAAAATACACCAGGCATACCACTCTCACCAGCTATTAATGATATAACACGTTGATGTTTTGTTACACTGAATTGATTTGTATTAATTATAGTACCATCTTTTTTTATATACGAGGTTGGGACAATTTTTAAATAGTATTGGAACATTGTTGCACCTATAACAAAAAAAATAAAGTTTACCGCATTAGCATACATAATGATAGAAACTTTCAATGCAAATTTGTGAGAATGGTTAGAATTAGTACCAATATCTTTTTAAAGGTCTAGGACCGTTGCAAAAGCACAACAAAGTATACAGCTTTCTGGTGCGCTATAATTTCTTGATAATTACTTGATTTTATGTATGACTACTATCAACTGGAAAAAGAGTAAAAAGTTACTTTGATGGAAAATTATTAAGTTTTTTATTATTCTTCCAGTAGGGACGCCAAAAATAAATTTACTCACAACGCCAGAAAAACTGCAATCGGTCCTGTAAAGGCTTCATACATGCAATAGCGATCGGTCGCGCCTATTTGTCGAGCTCTACGCGGATACATTATTGAAAAGTTATAGAGCGAGGTTAGTTTTAGTAGATCACCTTGTAAGCAGTGCCAGTCCGAGGGGAAGACCACGGGGGCATCTGTCCCGGGCGCCGTTTCGAATAGGGCGCTGAACTATTTTAAGTATAAAGAATATTATTTAATAGATAACGAAAAGGGCGCATGAAACTCTTGTTTGCCCCGGGCGCAATTAATTTTATTATTTAATTCAATTCAGTGTGTCCAACCAACTCTGATAATTCGAATAATTGAAAGCACTGCCTATTATTTTTGTTTTATTCAGTTTATTTCATAACGCTTTGATATGAAAATTACGTAAAAGAAAAATAAAAGTAGTGCATATGAACAATTTTCTAATTTTTTATTATTTTAGTTAGCAATTGTTGTATAGATATAGGGGAGGGTGGGCACGTCGGAACCCCTACAAAATTTGGACAAACATTTTTTAAATGTTTTTTCATAAATTATTATAAATTCAATATATTTCCAAATTTTTATGCCATACTTATGGCATAATAGACCACCCAAAAAAATTATATTCTGAGGAAAAATAACAATTTATAAACAGAATTATTTTTTATTAAAATTATACATCACAATGATGACCGATATATTCATATGTAATATCATAAGTGGTCAAATTTTGTCGGCAAAATTTTTTGATTGTTACAAGCGTTTGTTGCGTAGCAATTTATCGAATGACATTTGTTAAAAAAAATCTCGAACCGTTAGGCGAGAGATTTTTGACAAATGTCACGAGATAAATTGCTACGCAAACAAACTCGAGTAAGACAATCAGAAAATTTTGCCAAGACAAAATTTTACCACGAATGATATTCGTTATGACTATTTGGCGAATAATCAACAATAATGACAATTTTAATATTTTCCCTTATTTCGGTTAAAGATTTTACACCGAAACGTTTATTTTGACACATTTTTAAAGTGACGTTTAAATTTTCGTTTGACAACAGTAAAAATGTTTGTTTTCATGAGAACTGTTATTATGGCAAAAAAATTGTCGCTGAAATAAAGGGCAGATTGCTCATTTGAACGTTTTAATTGGTCAATCAGGGACGAAAAAATTTTATAAACAAAAAATTCTCGATTAAAATTTTTCGTTCTATGTTGACTGATGGCACGCTATTGGTCGAAATATCTACGAGTGAAATAGTCATCAGAATAATCTGCATCAAAAAGAAAAAAATATCAGTTTTAAGGGGTCCGTCGTGCCCCACCCGCCCCTAATCTTACGCCATTTTCAATATAAGCGTCTATTGTGCAACACAAATGCCGCCTTCGTTTTTGATGCCACATTCCACATTTTTAGTATAGGTAGCTAGCCCACATTACAGTTTAGCTTTCGCTTGAGTAGTTCGGATTTCTACCGCTAAGCGTACCATGAAGTAAGATTTGTCGACGATATCCAGTCTTAAGGAGGTACAGGACCTAAACGAAAATGATGTAAACCTCTTGAAATTTTTAGGATCAATAAAAATATACACCATATATAGTGTCTGAAAATTTCAGCGATCTAGGGTTCGTAGTTTTTTTTTTTATAAAAAAATGTCAAAAATGACCAATTTAATATTATAACAGTACGGAAGCGGCCACGCGTACCTACATATCAGTGTTTTAATGTCTGAAAAAATGAAGACAGAATTCTAAAAAACGACATATATATAAAGAAAATAATGCTGCATCTATTGAAAAAGAAAAATTATCCCAAGGATGCATATTTTTAACAATATTTAATTTTTAAGAACATAAATTTTTAACCTTCTTAAGGAGAAGGTTTTTACGGAAGAAAATTTTGGAAAATCCCTCCGGAAAAGTCGGAAAATTGGAAAAATCGAAAGTTTTCATTCAAAATCCGAGTTGACTTAGACTTTGCGCAATCTGACAGGTGTCATTTTGGCATTGTAATTTTTTACAGTAAATGTGCTATTTTTCTTGCTGCGAGTTTTGTGTATTGTTAAACTGATTCCGGATAGTCGTAAATTACGCATTCACGTAAAATTGGGGCGAGACAAAGTTCGCCGGGTCCGCTAGTTAAGTATCAAATTTCAAATAACCTACGCAACGAAAAATAGTCCCTGTATTAAGACCTCAACATTTTTATTTTTATAGTATTAAACTGAAAATTGATTTACAAAGGATTTTACAATCTCCAAAGAAATATAAAATATCGAACTTCTTGGTTAATATAAAACAAAAATTACACCAAAATATGTAAACAAATACGTAGGGTTTTATTCAAACAGGAGTGCCACAATATAATATTCTTTTTCTTTCATGTAAACATCTAAAAGTTAGGAACTTTTCAAACATTAAGTTGCCTTCCATCGGTTCTTTGAAATTTTATACTTAATTTTTAGACAGAGTATACCAACAAGTTAACATGAAAAGGATTTTTTTTCTTTGAGTTGGCACTATTGACGAATTTTTTTGAAAGTAAAAAGTTTAGTGTACTATTTATTAGTTGAATCGCCATCATCTGGGATTTAAATAAAATTAAGAAATAATTAAGCTGTACAATTAATAGACAATTAATTAAACGGTTGTCAATTACCTGTATATAATTAAATTCCTTATATATAATTTGCAATTTATTTTTTGTTTACATACGGACACAAGAACGCAAGACCTACGAATTTTTTTTCCAATCGGAATCAAATGTAATGCACTCTGGCGATACATTTTAAAACTAATCTGTTCCTATGAAGGCTCACATAATGTGGCGTTAAGACGCACTGTGCTCTGATTATTGGAAAACGGGGCCTAAATGCCAATGTTCAATTTCGTTAGTGTAATCCGTTCCTTACTTATAATTTTTGCATATCTCATAGTAACCTTAACCACAATTTCTCATTTACAACGTGACTTTAATCACATTGGAAAATTGACAGCCGAATGAAATAGTTGACATATCCGCATTTACTCTAAATTTTTTCAAAAATAAAAAAATTAAAAGGACCGTATAAACATTTAAAATTTTCGTAGAAAATGCCAGCTGTACCTGGTGGTGTTTACCAACAACAAGGCCCAACATGCTTTGATCGTATGAAAATGGGCTTTATGTTGGGCTGTTGTGTTGGTATGGCAAGTGGTGCTTTATTTGGTGGTTTTTCAGCATTACGGTAAACCTATAAATTATTGTTTTTATCAAATTGTAAACAGAAAATTATATTTAGAAATGTTTGTTTTGATTCTAGAGCTGGTCTACGTGGCCGTGAATTAGTAAATAGTGTTGGTAAAGTTATGTTACAAGGTGGTGGATCGTTTGGTACATTTTTGGCGATCGGTTCTGGATTGCGTTGTTAAAATGAGCTCCAATAAAAATTTTATGTAAATAGTCTGTTTTATATACCAAAAAATAAATAAATAAATAAAAGAATTTAGTAGAAAAATTACCTTCTTCAGCTAATCCTGTTGTATCTTTTAACGGATTATGTGTATCACTATCGATACTTTGTCCAAATGATAAGTGCCGAATTTTATGGGTTGTATTGAATTCCATTGGCGAGAATGGTTGTACATCATGCACATGAGCATGATTTATACTGAAACTTTTACCAGGTGCTATATGAAAACTACCACTAACACGATTCACAATTAATGTACCATAAATTTGACAGCCCTGGCTGAAGGCGGTTTTCAATTTTTCTGAAAATTTCTCATCTTTACACTGAGTAATATTTTCTGGATTATCTGGGAAGGCCCATCTGCGTTCCCTGTATGCTTCTCGCACTTCTTCACAAGTATTACAACAACTGAAATCAAACAAGTTTTAAGAAAAACAACTAATAAATGTTGAATAGAACTTGATATTACCGATTGGGATCTGATGCGGCGCCGTAACAACTGCCACACTCTGTTTTGTTTTTCACAGCCACCTATAAAATTACGTCTTTTTGTAAAAATTTTCTCAAATTATTTCTATTTGCTTTACATCTGTTGTATTTTTAGTACGAATGGTGATATCCTCCCTTTGGGGATCTTCGATCGGTTTTCCTTGTAAATCTAAACGTCTCTTATAAATATTGTGATGTATTTGTAAGTGTTGTTCACCAGATGAATCCATTGCGTCTAATGCTAAAACTGATTTGAAATCATAAATTAACGTTCAAAATTAGTTAGGAATTAATTCGAAACGTACAATCACATGAAATTGTCGGTATCACAAAATCTAAATTGATTTTAATATTTGGACTACGTGATGTATCAACAAATAAATCTTCAGTTATATTCGGTGTTAAATAACCAACTAATTCTATCCAAAATAAAACGCTCATAATAGTTAAGCTGATTATTGTGACTGGAAATTGAAGTGTTAATTAGAAAATTCTATTGGATAATTAACCGCAAAACTAACCTATAGCGCCACTGTACGTTTTAATTCGTACATCTTCTAATGTTTTTGGATAAGCATCAAATCGGCGTAATTTCTGGAAAAGATCTAACATTTTTCTGCCGAAAAATCACCGATTTTCTTGTCGAAAATTGGAATTTTTTTTTGAAAATCAACAATCAACGTTGACACTACAGCATTACCAACCTAGTCCTAATCCGTTAACCACGTTACCTATTGGAAAAGGGAACTATATATACTTGGTAGAGTCCTTTTACTTTTGAAGGGAATAGAGTGGGAGGGTCAGTGTGAAGTATTTATACCAAGATGTTTACAATAGGGGTGTATATTAGTTACGTTCTAACAAATCGTAATAAAGAAACAGCTGTCGAGGCGGTACTATAGAGGATAAAGGGATGGTCTTTTTTCAGTGGCGTCCACAAAATATATTTTCTTGTTAAATATACCTAAGTATCCGTAAAATTGCATTACATAATAAGAATAAAATGAATCAAAATGAATTAAAATCGAAATGAATCAAAAATTTAGTGCCTATAATAATTTCTTGGAAACAAAAAAATTTAAACTGTATTGATACATTCACAACTAAAAGAAAACTAGTGATAAATTGTGTCTGCAAAAGGTAAACTTTCTGTCTCTGTCTATATACTCTATCTTTATTTATTGGAAAATTAATGTCGTAAATTAAGCAATAAAAGTAAATATGATTTTTTTTCTTCTATATATTGTCATCCGCATTTATTACAATAATTAACCGTTAATTTCTCATTAACAAATATCATTGAGTGCGGCTGAAGAAAAATATGTTTTATAGATTTCCTGAAACATTTTCTTTTTGTCCCTTTTTGTCTTTTGAAATTGGGCAGCCGTTTGGTTTGCCCCTCAAAAAATATGTTTTTTTCTATTTAACTAACTTCAACTATCCAAAATTATATTATTGTTTTATCTTTTTTCATCCGATAATTTCGTTTTTGTTTCCTATAAATTATTATGGACACCATAAATTTCAGATATGCTCATTTTATTCTTATTGTGTAGATAATGGAACTTTAAAATATTTATATATAATCAAGACGCCACTGAAAAAAAATATCCTCGCCGTCGCATCGTTTATTTTTTTCTGATTGGTTAGAAAGTGACTATCCCACAGTATCACACAGTGTCCAGCTGACACGCCCACTCTGTTCCCATCGAAAGAAAAAGGGCTCTACATTATTGTAATATAAAATTTCGCCAGACAAGATGTCAAAATTCATACAACTTTATGGTTGGAAAGTCCCTAGATCACGACATAGTTGAGGTGATTTTATTGTTTGTTATATTTCTTTCAAAATTTTAACAATGGCTTGTCAAGATAGTTAAATATGATCGTTTGATTGAAGTACAGATTTAAATTTTACCGTTTCAGTAGTACTTTTCCTAGAGCGGATTAGGGACTTTCTAACCATAGAGTTACATGAATTTTGATATCTTGTCTGGCGAAATTTTATATTATAGTGTGTTTCCCAGGAGGTTCTCTAAACTGGTGGACGGGGGATTCTACTGAGATTGAAGTAATTCACCAATAATGTGCAGTGAGGTGTGAAAAACACAGTGAGGTCAATTCTCAATGGTAGAACAAATCTCATTTTTCATCTATAATACCGCCTATACAATTGTTTTTGATTCTGATTCGTTAGAACGTGGTTTTTTCAAAGTGTTAACGTAAACATTATAGTATGACACTTTACAACTGACACTCCCGGACCCACCCCCCTGTGGAGATTAGCAAAAACAAGCCATACCAAGTTTAATTTTAAATGTAACAAGTGTCTAGAGTTCTATACTCCGTCCAAAATTAAATAACCTACGCAATGATAAATAGTGCCTCTATTGAGGCCCCAAAATTTAAATTCTTTATTGCATTAAACAGAAAATTGATTCGAAATAGTTATTTATCTATCAAGGGCATAATAACGATGTTTATATTCGAGGGCAACAGTTTACAAATCCGAGGGCCTCCGGCCCGAGGATTTATAAGTTGCCCGAGATTTATAAACATCGAGTTATGCCAGAGGTTCATACAACGTTTTATTTTTCACTTGAAAATGGCATATTTTCAGGAATTGGTACGTAGTGTTTAATAATTCTACTTTTATGGTCAGTTTCTTGCATGTCTTGAATATTATATATTAACTTAGCATTAAAATATTTTCTTTAGATTGTTGTATTTTTTACTCATCAACATGTGGCGGGCGTTATCATAACGCCCGCTTATTATGCCCTAGGTTGAAATGAGGGTTGTTATATATCGCGTATCCAAGATATAAACAAACAATTATATAGAAGTGAAAAATAAAGGATTTTATCTTCAAACGGCACAAAAGTGACAGTTTTTATGACTCAAATGACAAGGTAAAAATAGCATTTTGTGTGCCTAGGCGCTTTTTTCTTTTTTTATAAGCTTAGGCAGACAAAATGACAAAATCTGTCACTGGCGTTTAATTTTATTCGTTGTATGAATTTTGTTTTTTGCATCGCCATGGAAGCAGTACTGCCAAGATATTGTGATCAGTTAAAATTTTAATTTTTAAAAACTTTTCAATATTAAAAAATGTTAAATTAAGACGTTTGAAGATAAACTAGTATATGTCATTCGGCGCAAAAGTGTCTTTGTGTGCTTCAGCTGACATGTCTGCCATGTCTGCCTCACTAGCGTTCGGCAGCAACAGTCAGCTTCAGCACACAAAGTTCCAGTTTTATGCCTAATAACATAATCTACTATAAGCTAGCCACACACGGGCAGATTTTTGCGGCAGATATCGGAGTCGTTGGTGAAATCGGTCAAGACATTGCTTCGTTAAGTGGGTAAACGGAACGAGCAATTTTGACGCCGATATCTGTGAAAAACGGATCTGGCCAACCTGAATCTTCCGTTCTCCCGTTACAGACAGATTTTTGCGAGCGATATCTGTGAACTTACAGAACTGACAGATCGAAATTTGTCGATTCCCCTTAACACGTTATTTGTTTTTCGAACAAATTTTAGAGTACGAGATGTTTAAATTTTACCGCGGATTTTGTTGACGTGTGCGTCAACAAAATCCGTGCTAGACTTCACCCATGATTTCACCCACTTTGATCGTTGCTTTTTTCGAGAAAGTATGTGGTGTACCGTGTACATACCACCCGCTAAAGCAATCATTTTTCGTTTTGTCAAACATATGTTTTCGGCCATATTGTTTCACCACTCGATGTCGACTAAAAATCTGCCAGCGATCTCAGAAATCTTTCGTACATGCTCGAAAATCTGGATCTGTCAGATTTTCGTCGTTGAACGATCTATATCTGACAGATTTTACCCACTAACGAGCATATCTGATCGGGCGACACATATCGTAGGCAACAATCTGTAAGATGTGATTTGTACGTTAATGCGCGACGGCCGACTAGATCTGAGAGATCAAAATCTGCTGTCCAAGTCGGACGATCTGGTCGGCCGACCAGATCTGCCGCAAAAATCTGCCCGTGTATGGCTAGCTATATAGTTTTGATGCGTTCTGGTATGGTGATTTCTGGATAGAAATTATTTTTAATTACAATGTTTCAACGTTGCCGGATTAACAATTTTGTTTATTGTTCGGATGAGTTATTATTAAGGAAAATTCGGGAATTTTTAAATTACGTTGTTGTTACATGAAAATGTAATCTAAGTACTAGGTATTTGTTGACTGGACGAGTTATGTAATGAAACAAAATTTTTATCTACCAAATAAATTTTATGATTACCGATGATAAATCGCACAATCTTGCAACGTAGTACCTACAACCAGTGAATAACAGAATAATCTCGAAGGGGGGACAAGGATACAACGTCAGCATTTTCTGGAATATCCTCTCAGTTGCTCTCAGTCGCTCAACATCAACAGTGGAGAGAGCGTCAATGCAATAAATGGTAATTTATTAAAGGCGAAAATAAGGCAATGATTTCGTTCAAGTTACTTAAGTAACTTGAGTTTTAAATCGAAGTACTTAAGTTTTAAATCGAACCTGTCTAACACTTACTCAACCAAGATCAAGTCACGGTTAAAATTAAAATTTTAACTGATCACAATATCTTGGCAGTACCGCTTCCATGGCGATGCAAAAACACAAAATTCAAACAACGAAAAAAATTAAACGCCAGTGGCAGATTTTGTCATTTTGTCTGCCTAAGCTTATAAAAAAAGAAAAAAGCGCCTAGGCACACAAAATGCTATTTTTACCTTGTCATTTGAGTCACAAAAGTTGTCACTTTTGTGACGTTTGAAGATAAAAGATTTATTTAGTTGTATGTTATTTTGTTTTTTATTATTTGTTATGACTGTAAAATCTGTTTATTAAAATTATATTTTTCAGTATTTATTTTGTATGTTTTTTAAAATTAATTTATCTTGTGAATTTGAATTCTCAATTGAATTCAAATGGAAAAAAAATTACTATACATGCGTACTCAAATTTAATTTAGTTCTCATTCAGGATGTACCGGCGTTGGCTACACATCAAATCGTTCCATATTTTTAAATTTTTCCTATAAGCATCAGCAATCCAGTTCTTATAGAGATCAGTGATTTTAATCTATAATATAACGACCATGCGCAAAACCATTATCAATATTTCTTATCAGTAATATATAAGAACAGTAATGGCGGATAATAGTAATCGGTGGCGTGCGTTTAAGTAGAGTTATCAATTTAAAACTGTAGCTGTATAGCAACAACCACATATATAAGCATAGAAGCTATCGTATCAAGTATTTGAAAAGTGTATAATGGATCAAAAGCAACAACCACCGATGCCTCAAGTGCAACAACAAACAATGCCTCAATTGGATCAACACGTTACTCCGCAATATCCAACTGAATCTACTCCATTATATCAACAACCGTCACAATATCAGCCGCAACAATATCAACCTACAATGAATTATCAAGTGCCGATACTTCAACAATCTACATACAATACATTATTAATTAATCAAAGTCAAGCTTGTGGAAATGGCAAGAATAAAGTTGTGACTTTGGATATGGCCCAACCAGTAAAATCGTATAATGAAGTTTTTGACTCTGCACATAAGGCTGAATTGGCTTCCGACTTGGAAAAGATTAAAAAGATGACGCTGATTGATTGCGATGATACTTTGTATACATTGATGATCAAGAGTCCGGCGTTTAATAATAAGAAGTTTTACTTGTCGGTGTTGAATATGCTGTATAAGGAAAAGTATGCCGCTTTGTTTTCCAAATATGAAAGTTTGTCTGTGTACGTGGAGTTTGCTCTGTCGACGATTATCTTTTCAAGTGAGGCTGACTTTAAAGCTGCTTGTACTTCGAGAATCATTAAATTGCCAAACAGTGGTGGAAGCGATGCATTTTTAAAATTGTTTGGATCTCGTAAACGTCGTGCCAAGACTAGTGATAATGAAGTGCCTATGAAGATATTGAAGGCTGTTCCACATCCATTCCTCAATTTATCGTGCTATAAGTTGCAACCGATTTTGTTTAATATTGGAAAATGCTGTGAAACTGCTGTGCCATCAGAGTTTGCAGAGTTATTTGCGAACATTCAATATGAGAAAGTGTTTAAATATACTGCCAACAAGAAGTAACAATATGATGGATTACGAGTAACATTCTCCAAACCAATTATATGTATTTTAGTACCAAAATCTGTTAGAACTTATGTCTCTTTAAGTTTGAAACATTTATCGACGTTTGGTAAAAAATTGGAAGATATGACGTTGTTGGGTAAATTGGAAGATACTTTTGCATTTGGACGAAAGCGAGAGATGACAACTGTGAATATCGAAACTCGTGTCGTAGCAGATGCAAAGGGCAATAAATTTGACACTGGCATCAATATGGTAGTTATAAACTCTTTAAACGTATACAAGTCGTCAAACAACACTTTGGCTAGTAAGACGTATTCGGATGTTGTTCATGTGCTAAATAATTGTGAACTAACTCCAAAGGAGGAAGATGATTGTTTGGAGAATATCAATAAGTCGAGCGAGCAATTTAAAAAGGAGATTGATGCGTACAAAGCTGAGGTTGAACAAAATAATATCCAATACCGTCACCGCAAAAAATCAGCAACAAAATAAAGATGGAAATAAGCAACGAAATAAAGATAGAGAGGTGTAATTTGTCGTAAGATTTTTAAACGTTAAATATTGTATTATTCATTGTTGTATTATTTTTTCAATAAACATAGATTGAATGACGACTATTTATTATATAGTTAGCTTGAATTGTAATACTAAAAGATTAATTGAGATAGTTATGATTCTAGGTTTAAGAATAATAATTTTGACATTATATTTGATTTTTACCATTATTAGCAATGGCTACAATTCCGATAAAGTCGTTTCTAGCGGAACTAAAGTCTTTATATAAAGCTGAAGTTGCTGAAGCTGAGTCACTGCTTAAATCTTTTAAAAGTGATATTAAATCGTTGGACGATGTTGTTTCTACTTTGCCTGTTTCAAAGTCTACGTATGGGTTTACCGAACTGGGGGAGATGAATGTGGGCACAGTTAATAAGGTTATGCGAGAAGGAAATCTTGCCGAACTTGTAAAAATTTCCAAAAAAAAATATACCGTATACCAGCGTTGATGTAAAGGCGTTTGAATCGTTAGTAGCTGATACGCCCGAACGAGCAGCTAAAGAAGTTGGCGATTTGGCGCTTAATAGCAAAAAACGGGACCCTCAGCTTGATTTAAAAGAGGCTGATTTGCCAAGCATGTCAAAGACTTCGGCCAAAAATATTAAGAAAGCAGAAATAATTTGGTGAAATATTTTAAACAAGATACAGTTATTGCGCTGACTATTGGAGCTGTATATGTTGGTGTTGATGTACAGGACCTAAACGAGAATGATGTAAACATCTTGAAATCTTCAGGATCAATAAAAATATACACCATACATATTATCTAAAAATTTCAGCGATCTAGAGTTCGTAGTTTTTTTATAAAAAAATATCAAAAATGACCAAAACTATTTAAAAGGATTGTACGTCCTGTACCTCCTTAACAAAGGCAACCGAGCAGCGAAAAGAGTGTTTTATGCTTATAACTATAAATGGCAAAACAACGTCATGTAAAATTCAAGCATATTCGTGTACAGGCAAGGGTGGTAATATGTGTACGTTATCGCTGCCGTACTACAACACAACTTTAATTTTAATCAAACTTGCCAGTATGCCAGATACTAACACTTTAAAAATTAAAGTCGCCAATGCTGCAGGTATCAAAGTCTCTACTATCAGTTCAGTTTTGGCTAAAATTCTTGATACGAAATATGCCGAAGTGCATGAAGTAATCATCAATGAAACAAACAAACGTTGAAAAGGGTAAAGTGCCTGAATGTAGAATGTGCTCACCTAGTGATAATCCAATCTGTACTACTTATATTGATCCAGCTCAATACACCGATAATGTAACTTTTCAATGTTCAATTAATCCATCGTTATTAGATACTATAGCTGATACCGCAAATATACGGGTAAAGATCTATTGGATGGAATTACTAGTGGTTTAATGGCATTATTAAAACCATTACTGATTGCAGCAGGTATAATTTTACTTGTAATTGTAACAATCCACAAATTCATAGTATTCTAGGAATGTTTCGATTGTTTTCACTTTTTCATTTAGCGTCAGTTGTAATTATTGATTCCTTTTTTAGTGATCTTTCGTGTACCGTTCACTCTTGTTTCAGCACCCTTGGGGGTGTGCTATAACAATCTTCACACTGTCTCTGGTGCAATGCCCGTTCCGTTTCTTTTAGTTTATTTCTATCTTTATCTTTATTTTATTTTCTCAGCATCCAAGCCTTCAGTTCATTTTCCTCTTTACTTTGTTTGGGCTCTCGAATCTGAAGTGTTCTCCTATCATTTCACTTTCCTTTTTCTTCTTAGTTTTCAGTCCTGCAAGTGTTCTGTTTGTTTTCGTTGTTCAATCGTTCTGATATTGGTGTCCTTGGTCTTTTTAACATCTCTGAGTTGTTTTGGAAACTGGCGATTTTTATGCCTTCCGTTCCTGTACTCGGTGGTTCAAACACCTAAATTAATTTTTGATTTCTGACTGTAACTACAGGTAAATAAGGTGCGTCTATGAACACGGTAGTTCTTATCATCTTTGCGTAGCGATTAAGAAAACTTGTCCGAAATATTTCCGTCGATTCAAGTATTCAGAGGCGGATTGTCAGCGTACGAAGTCTGCCAACATTTTCGGTTTTTCTCTTGCCTTGTATTTGAAAATATATTACAAATTTTCATCTTTTCTATTTATCGTCTACCTACCATAAAAGGTTATCCTTATATATCCACAGAGAAAAGGTAATATCTTAATTCAATTTTTCTGTTTCGCTTCTAATTTCATTCTTTAGGGGAAATTTGGGGTTAAGGAAATCGGAACACTGATTATTGTAAATTTTGGTCACCTGAAGTTCTACGCAGCGGGAAATTGTTCGTGTTAACGTTTGATGTTGGGATATCCATTTCTTTCCTAAATTCATCGGGAGTACTTCAACGGGAAAACGATCATCAGGTTTCATCAAGTTTCATCCTCATCCTCTAAACAGATAAGTGTTTATCTTATTATCGTCATTAAACTTATACTTCTCGTATTCTTTACGAAAACTTTTACATTTAAGTAAAATCATTATCAGAAGAGATTAATTATTGTAATTTGTTGTAATTTCTTGTAATTTGTTTTCTGTTTATTTTAACAATAATTATAATAACTTACTTATTTAAAGAACAAGTCACCTCTGTACAATAAGTGGTTTATCAAAGTGTGCTTGAAGATTAAATTCCTTCATCTATCTATTTTCTAGTACAGACTAGATATCATCTTTATATTGAGTTTCGTTTAATTTATAAAATACAAACAATAATTGTTGTTAAGATATCATGTCAGTTATAGCACATTTGTGATCATTAGTATATTATCTGTGGTAACCTTTCTTTCATTTTTTATATTTTTGTAGAGATTTAACATTAACAATTTATTGTTAATCTTGATTATTATTGTAAGACGAAATTATTTATTTTATATTAATTTAATTGGATTTTTGAAAAAAAATGACTGCTTTTATAATTAGGCTCATTCCACGATTGTGAGCTCTAATTTGATTTCTGTAAATCGTGGTGGCGCCCATGGCCAGTTATTTTTAGGTAAATGCGTTGGTTTTTTGACAACATTTTTAATAATTACGGTTAATAAAAATAAATAAAAAATGACAATTACCATGACAACGTAAACTTATTTTTTGGGATTTAGAAAAATTTTCAACTGAAACGAACAATTTTAGATTTTTCTCTGAAACTAAAAGAAAATTTGAAAAGGTTAAAACTGAATTGGCCGTTTCGGGACAAGCAAAAACTTTTATCAAGAATACATTTTTCTTGTAAAACGCAAAATAAAAAAGTTTTTCCTCTTTGGAACTCGATCCGTGGACATACTGTAGATGATATTGATTCGAAATGTAATGTTTACATTTAAAATCCTTTGACAATTTGTTTTTTAAATAAAACAATTTTGATTTAATTAAATTTAATAATAATAATAATAACAACATATATTCACTTGTTCGTTTAATTGATTCAACTGATTTTTTACATTTATCAACTTTTGAAACTACATGTAGACGCATACTCTAGACATTTATCTAAATGTAGCACCCCTTGAAATTTAACAATAATTATATTCAACAAAATCATCTGAACAAAATCTTTGACCATATTTTTGAGTAAGTAATAAATGTGCAAAGAAGTATTTGTAAATTTATTAAAAACTCTGATTGGTTCGAAGTGAGGTTACATTCTTTTATTTCAATTGTTACAATGTTTATATATCAATAATTATTTGCCTAATAGCTAAATACAATATAAAAGATTATAAACAAATTAGTTTAGGATAATTTATACTTGTATAAGTAATATATAATCATTAATTTCCCAATATTGTAGAAAAATCAAATTCTGAAAGTGGAATTATGTTTGTATAAATGTAGCCCTTTAAATTGCAACAAATAATATCGTTATTATTCAACAAAATATCTTTATTCCAATTCTTATTCGCTAAATAATCCAACACTTAATAATTATTTATAGTAAAACTGTAATTTGTATAGAAACCAAAATTTTAATAATATCATATCACGTGTATATTAACACAACAATATACAGGGGATATTTGAAATGTTAAAACTTATTGATTTCGTTTGTTATAATATCGGCATAAATATTTCATTGATAATGCTGTAACAACGCCCAAACCAAACCAAACGAAATTTACAAAATATCTGATTGGTAGAGTACGTTTTATTGATAACATTCTAACGAGAAAATCAAGTTTATTTTTCGAATACGGTGGATAACGGGCAACTAGTAAAGTTTCACCAAATTTATTTAAGCTACGTATAAGGGTACCTTTACGATGTACGAATGTATCAAATGTGGCTTTACCATGATAAGCACCAATACCACTATAACCGACTCCACCAAATGGTATAGCATCACATGAGAAATGCATTAATGTATCATTAACACACACATTACCCGATGATGTATTCTCAATAATTAAATCAATATTTTTACGATTATTTGAAAAAATATATAGAGCTAATGGTTTTTCATTATTATTGATATAATCAATTGCATCGTTAATTGTTTCAATTGTTAGAATTGGTAGAATTGGACCGAATATTTCTTCATTCATCACTGGATCGGTTGGTCTTACATCAATCAATATTGTCGGTTCAATATAACGTTGGGTAGCATTAAAATTACCACCGATTGCAATTTTCGATGTATCCAATAATTTTACAATACGTTTAAAATGATTATCGTTGATAATCCGACCGTAATCTATTGATTCATTCGGTTTATCCGTATAGAGTTTTTCTAACGTCTTCTTACAAGATCTAATGAAATCCTCTTGGATACTCTTCGAACAGATCACATAATCTGGAGCAATACACGATTGTCCGGCATTTATCAATTTACCCCAAAGTATACGAGTTGCTGCCATATCTAAATCGGTATTTCTATCCAAATATACCGGACTTTTACCACCCAATTCCAATGTAGTTGGTGTTAAATACTCTGCTGCTTGTTTCTGTACAATACGACCGACATGTGTTGATCCAGTAAAGAATATGTAATCATAGCGTAATTTTAATAATTCTTGTGTCTCTTCAATACCACCCAAATAGACACGATAACAATCGCTATTTAAATATTTCGGTAATAATTTTGCCAGTAATGTGCCACAATTTGGTGCTGTTTCACTAGGTTTGATAATACAACAATTACCAGCAGCTAATGCACCAACTAACGGTACTAATGTTAATTGTATCGGATAATTCCATGCACCTATCACCAATACAACACCATACGGTTCTTTATAGATCAACACATCATCCATAATATTCAATAATGGTTTATTGGGTCGTTCCGGTATTATCCATTCATTCAAATTCGACAACATTGTAGTAATCTCGTTTTTAACAACCATTATTTCAGTAATGTATGTTTCATGCTTACATTTTCTGGTGTCTTGATTGATAGCATCTATAATTTCATTGGTATTCTCATCTAACATACACAATAATTGTTGTAATTGTTGGCGGCGGAATGATACGGTTTTCGTTGAACCATTATTAAAAGAATTGCGAAGAGTTGATAGGATTTCCATCGGATTCGTACACATTGTGACTCTAAAACAAATACACCAAATAAAGATCAATTAATCTTCTTACGATTGCACAACAGTAACAGTCAAGTGAAGAAGGTAAACACGTAGTATTTTGTTTAATTATTGAGACAGGTAACTGGTTGGCCTTTACCTTATTTAATTTTGTTTTGTGGAATAATTTTTATGTAGTTAAACCTTGACTGTGCTGTGTTGTTTTCAAGTATAAAACAAAAATAATTGAAAATGATAATCACTTGCCCCTTGTACTCATATATGAAAGTTCATCAAAAAAGAAATGTTTCATTACTTCGTCAATCCGAAAAACAATAGGCTTTTAATGCAATTTAAAATTAAATTTTTAATTAAATGAATAAATTATCAGTTAATATAATTGTAAAAATGGCGCCCTACTGAGGTTGTTTGCTTATGTAAATAAATATATAAAAAATTGGAAAAATCCAAATTTATTTATTCGTTATCTTGCTTAAAACAGTAACTGTGAATTAAATTTTCATTTCCCTCTCATTTATTTTGGTTAAAAATTCTTGACCTAGATTGAATTAGAGGTTATCAAGAATATAAAAATTAATTAAAATTATTAAAATTTTTAATCTGTTAGTTGTAATTACATTATTATAATAGTACATTGTGCAACTAGTGCGGAAACTTGTCAATTGCACATGATAGTAATGTTGAGCGTTCAACGATCAAGTGGGCAATTGACAACCCGCACGAGTTGCACATTAGTATATTAAAGAACAAGTGTCAGAAGTCGCCTATTATTGCACGAGTCCAAGTTTAGAAAACGAGCGGCGGAGCCGCGAGTTTTCCAAAGGACGAGTGCAATATACGACTTCTGACACGAGTTTTTTATACTATTTTTTCTATTTTGCGCCCTTTTTGCAAAAAAATTGAGAGATTTGATATTTAGGGAAATTGGTGGGAGTTGGTGTTACTAAAAAAAAAAACAATTGAACATTCAGCTAGGAAACTTCAATGGTTTTATTTTTCACTCTTAGTCAATTGTTTTTCTCGCCATATTGCTTATTTCACAATGAGTGAAGAATTTTCATGTAATCCACCTGAAATAAGGGATATTGCTGAAAATGCAGGAAGCAATTTACTACTCGATAAATCCAAAGATCAGTACGAAAAACGGTATATTAAATATCTTGTTTTTATGATTTTTGACAGTTGTCAAAATCAATTGAAAATGTTACCAACCTTGTGGAAAAAAATTCCTACATTTTACTTTACAGCACTAGTATCGAAATGAGCTCATTTCGATGCAGTAGCGAGTTTAATAATAGCGCTATTATTGACGCAAAATACAAAAAAAACATTAATTATTTTGCTTTAAATTCAACATTTTTTAAATTAAAAATTCAAGCTGTTCAAGTTGTGTGTTTGGTTGTGGAAATTATTCCAAGAAAACAAAAGGATCGGACATTAAATACAGTAAAACTTCCCTACAGCGAACGTCTGTATAACGAATTTCGTATAAGGCATTGCACCTTGAATCCAAATACCATGTTAAAAACACCCTCTAAAACAAAGTAAATTCTCTCTGTAACGAATTATTCCAAGAACATCACTCTTTAAATGGGTATTGGTAAGACGGTATTTCCCACAGTATAAGGGTGGGTTTTTCCGTAATTATGCCGAACGTAGGTAATAAATCCCGACCATAAACGAAACCATTACGGCGGGCGGAGAGTTCCTTCTGAAACAGTTGTAAATGCACCCCCCGGCTACCCAGATTGTTTAGTTTCGCTCTAACCGTTACGCTAGTGTGAAAAGTTGTGCGAAAATGTCTAAAAGGAAGTGCTTAAGTTTGAATGATAAACTTAAAATTATCAGTGAAGTCGACCGCGGCTTAAAGAAGAAAGATATCGCCGAGAAATTTGGGATACCTGCAAGCAGCCTATCCACAATTCTGAAAAATCGGGACGTCATTTCCAAAGCTTTCGAAGGTGGAAAATCATCGGCAGCGAAACGTATGAAAATGTGTGTGTACGAGGATATTGACAGTGCAGTGTTTAAATGGATCCAGATGTTATGAGAGAAACGTTTGCCCGTATCAGGTGCCATCATCAAGGAAAAGGCTTTAAAATTCGCCGAATCTCTTGGACATCCCGAATTTATTGCCAGTATGGCTAGACAAATTTAAAAAACGCTACGCCATAGTGGAAGAAATCATTTGTGGGGAAAGTGCCGATGTGAATGATGCGGACTGTGAGAGTTGGAGGGAAAATGTGTTGAAGAAATTAATGGAAAAGTATGAATCAAAGAACATTTTCAACGCGGATGAATTTGGTCTGTTTTTTAAATGTTTGCCGAATAGAACTTTGGCCTTCAAAGATGATAAATGCTTCGGAGGAAAGCAAAGTAAAGAAAGGGTTACCGTGCTTGTTGGGTGCAATATGAATGGAAGTGAAAAACTAAGATTGTTGGTAATCGGAAAATCGAAAAATCCCCGTTGTTTTAGAGGCACAAAATCATTAGAAGTAGACTACACTTTTAATAAAAAAGCCTGGATGACTAGTGATATCTTTGAAGACTGGATAAAGAAGATCGATAAACGCATGGGTCACGAAAATAGAAAAATCGTTCTCATCGTTGACAACTGTCCTGCACATCCTCCCAGTGTCGCACCCAAATTGAAAAACGTCAACCTTGTATTTTTGCCGCCAAACGTGACAGCAAAGTTGCAGCCGATGGACCAAGGGATCATTAAGAATTTAAAATTTCATTACCGAAAACGGATATTATTGAAGATCGTTCATGAGTTAGAATTGAATAGAAATCCTCAACTGGCCATAAATCTTAGAGATTGCATTTCGGAACTGGATAAAGTTTGGAATAATGACGTGAACGAAGGTACAATCCAAAACTGTTTTCTGAAAGCGGGGTTTGGACATGATGGAGAAACCACCCAAGAATGGGACGAAGAAGAAGAATTACCATTAGCTCAGTTAAAACACTTTTGGAACGCGTTGGAATCAGCTGGAAATGTTGATAGTGACAGTGTTACTCTAAATGATTTTGTTAATGTCGATGTTAATGTTGTAACAAATGAACTTCCAACTGAAGAGGACATTTTAAACAGTGTCAAATGCGGTGTTGGAGATCAAGACGACAGCAGTGATGACGCCGACAGCGTTGATTTAGAGGAGCAACCCACCGAAAAACCAAATCGCGAACAGGTACTTTAAGCCTTTGAAACGTGTCCGGAAAATATTTTTGAATCTCTGAGAACATGTTTTTTATGAGGATAAAATGTTTTTTAATTGTATCGCTCAAATAAAAATTACAAATTATTTATCCAATAAATTGTAAATACATATTGTATATGTACCTACATAAAGTGCATATAAGATATTATGAATGCACTT
This sequence comes from Epicauta chinensis, assembly GCA_021725515.1. Classification (NCBI taxonomy): domain Eukaryota; kingdom Metazoa; phylum Arthropoda; class Insecta; order Coleoptera; family Meloidae; genus Epicauta; species Epicauta chinensis. Next base: position 38,003 of record JAEDXX010000207.1, read on the forward strand.
ACACACGTTTTTAATTATGTACATATATGTATTCAAATAAAAAAAAATGCAAGTAAACGTTGCTTGTTTTGACACTTGACACTATAGAAACCAATTTTCTGTATAACGAAATTTTTTTGCGGATTTAGCGCTTTCGTTATAGGGAAGTTCCACTGTATTTTAGTTTTCCCAAAAATTAAGACTTACGCAAAAAATGGATTATAGCTTGTAAACGCCAAGATAAATTTAATATTGAACATAGTACGTAAATATTGTATAAAAATTAATTTTAAGTTTCAAAAATTCCAGTTATAATTTCATTCATTTTTATGTTCAGCCCATTTATAATTAAAGCAGTTAATGCTGTAATTGTCTGTGCTTTACTGAATTAAAGGAAATGTTTTGAATAAAGAATTATAGAATATTGACTCTACTTTCTTTTTATTAGAAATACCCTTGAGCATGAAAATATCACCATAAAAGAAAAAATACTCGCCTTAGAGAGAAAATATATGGCTGAAAAATGAAAATTCACGATTAATTAAAGAAAATTTGGAGCTGAGAAATGAGCAAAATCGTTCAATAATAATTCGTTGTTTTTTTTTTTAATTCGAACATAAAATATTGTAACTGTTGTTTTTAGTTTATGATCAACGTATTCATATAATACGTACCAATTTTTTAATATTTCTTTATAGAAATATCACAATTCTTATAATTATCAATATAATTATTAGTATAATTATTTATATAATAATTATTATAATCGGTTTTTACCTATTTTTGAGTGTAATTGTAAATTTTATTATTAAAAAAATTAATCTATAGTGTTCTACGCCATATATTCAAATGAAAATTGTTGGCCAACACACAAACATCTGAACATCAGAACGCTGACACACCATGTATTGTTCACATCACGCGCCCGCTTGAGAAAACAAAAAATACGGCAATATATTTGACAATAGTAATAATTACTTGTCAATTTTGATAATATAACTTGCAATCAATAAATGCATATAATTTGTTTAATTAAACTTAAATATAAAATCAACAAATTGCTTGTGTTTACAAACGATCGTAGAAAAAACAGCATCTTTTCGGAACTCGTATGTTATGCGGTACGACCGGAGCGTTCCGAAAAGATTCGCTTTCCGCACTTATATCGTAATACACTATTATATACTTGGTACATTATTGAAATATAAAATTTCGCCAGACAATATGTCAAAATTCATGCAACTCTATGGTTAGAAAGTCCCTAGATTACGACATAGTTGAGGTGATTTTATTGTTTGTTTTATTTATTTCAAAATTTTAACAATGGATTTTCAAGATAGTTAAATGTGATCGTTTGATTGAAGTACAGATTTAGATTTTACCGCTTCAGTAGTACTTTTCCTATATCGGATTAGGGACTTTCTAACCAGAGTTGCAAGAATTTTGACATCTTGTTTGGCGAAATGTTATATTACAATAATGTACCAAGTATACCATGCTGGTACATAAACAAAATGAGTGTTGCAAAATTTTTTCGCACGCGAATAATCACACAGCTATTTTCTGTCCGAAACAGCTAATTATTCAGAACCAGAATTCATTACTAAAAATAGTAAATGTTGTAATAAACAATCCAATTTGTGAAATATTTATTGTTCTATTTATAGATTTATCGATAATTTTGTTATCAAAGTCTTCGAAAATGAGGTTAAAGGTTTCCAAATTATTTGAATAATATAACTATTAAAAATTATAATAAAAACAATGAATAAATTGTTATAAAACACTGAATTTTGCTAAAACTCATTATCATCATAATTAGTTTGTTAACAATCTAATTACTAAACGAATTATTTAGAAGTGAGGTTATGTTTTTTCAAATTTCAGCAATCATTTTAAAATCTGTTAGAATAAATCGACAACGATGTTGAAAGTGACAATTTTTTTTTTGCAAATTTGTTGTTAATTATTTATAGTAATCATATACAAAAATGAAAATTTCTCTAAAGTGAGGTTATGTTCTTTCATTTCATATCCGAAGTTTGCAAGTTTTCAAAAATTAATTGTTTGAAACAAAAGAATCGGTTATGAATCAGTTAATTTAAAATCATTGGTTCCTATGGTCGTAAATTTATTAGTAGCTTTGAGAAAAATTAAATTACACAAAACGGAGGTTATTAGTAAATGCCATAAAACAATAAATTTAATAAACGTTGCCTTAAAATCACACAATGAAAAGATTATATCCAGCAAAAATAGGATTTTCCGAAAGTGAGGTTAGATTGCTAATTCTTTAGAAAATCAGTTTATAAAAATAAAGTACGACTTACTCTTGTTGAGAATTATTTATAACTAGCATGCATAGATATCTATAATACTCTAGATACAGCATTTAGGTAGTGGGGGTGAAGTCAACTTCATTGACAAGCATATGTCAAAGAGGACCTAGTTAACCTAACTTTCGGTTTGTTTGTTTATGTATGTTTGTGTATTTTTAGTGATGTTTGAACTATGAATTAAACTGGTGATATTGATATTGTGTAAATTTGTGACTTTGGACGAGCTTTTTGATTTTTGAATTTATTTTTATTTTGTTTTGTATTTTTTAATTATTTTCTGTACTTTAGTGAATCATGCCAAAGTGTTACATTAAAGCTTGTAAAAAGGCCGACTTTTCTAAGCCAAATGTAACCTTTCATAGGTAATAGATAAAATATTCTGCCACTCAGTATCTAATACAGTTCATGATTTCAATATATTTGAAAACAAGGTTGCATCATGTAAACCGAAAATTTATTTTGCAGCTTAAAGGACAAAACGTGCGACAAAAACTCAATAAAATTATTCTTTTTAAGCATCAATAAATAAATTTAATAAATTCAATCATTATTTTATCTTTACCCTTTTACTAAAATATGCGCGTATTTTAAATTGCGCGCTTAATAAGGACTCACCAGTATGGCGGCGATGATTTCAGTTTTTTTACCACCTCCACTGACTATTTAGTATCTAGTGTATTATAGATATCTATGCTAGCATGGATAAATCTATTGTAATTGTTGTCATTAGATATTTGAACCTAAACTAAATGTTAAGAAAAACAAAAACACTTGCGCAATCATACAATGAAAAGTAGATAAAAAGTCAATTAATTTTTGAATAGTTTCGAAAAGAGATAGATTTCTTATAATTACTGTTAGAAGAGTTTAATTAATTTTGTTTATAACTTATACCCAATACAACGATCAATTTTTTTTTTGGATGGAAATCAATGTTATTAAAACTGATTAAATCTAGGGACTCTTTCATGCAATTTCAATCGTTTAGAGGTAACTTGTTCAGGGTTGTCTTGAAGATGAACGAAACAAAAAGGATGATTGTTTGTTTAAAGTTTTTAGACATTGTTGTAAAGGTTTAAACATTGTTTTTGGAACTATCAATATCTATATATTTTTTATTCCTATGTTGTTTCGTGCGTTGTATCACCGTCCGTTTCATTCATTGATAGTCGAAAAAACAGTGTTTAAAAAGGACGATAATCAAATCGAGAGAGATGTTTGTACGTAATTCTCGAGTAGAGATTTATCAAGAGACTGACGATATCACTATGTCTTGGAAACTTATAAATAATTGGACAACTAAATATATTCCTTTGTATAATAAACTATCACTTCAAACCCTAATAATTAAGAAGCAATTAATTAACTAACAGCTAACTTACGTAACAGACTCCTTTCGAAATTGTAGTGATGTTGATTAACGATAAGCTGTGTCGTTTTTCTTTATGTACATCCAATAACTAATACGACAATCGCATAAATTAAAAGTATAACAATCAAAGTTGGAGGATATTAAACATTGATTTTTTGTCAATAATGCAACTGTACGCATCTTGCCTTCAGGATCCTCTAATAACATAATTGATGTTGCCTAAAAACTATCCAATTAACGCAATAACCATCTAAAAGCAGAAATAATCACACATACGACTCGATCAAACATAATTGTGATCTTTAGTTTTTCTTAAGAACGGCCGGATTCCCTTACAATTGTCAACATGCATATCATATATCCCTAAAAGAAAGTGCTATGTCAAGATCATCGTAAAATTATTGAAAATTAATAAAATATTCGGCATTTTCTTACTCAACTGTTGATATGAAAATTTCTTAATGCGGCGCTAATGCTTAATTTGATTACAATGTACAATGATTTTCGCTCTCACAGTCGTAATTTTTAATTTGAAGAAACTGTCGATAGATGAAAATGTTGGTGGCGCATAGGGCAATGTCCGTCTTAAACTTTTTTTCCAAATTTTTTCCCCAAATTTGAGAAAAAAAATTCCGATGTGAAAATTCTCTACTTTGATTATAATGTAAAACGACTTTCGCTCTCACAGTCGTAATTTTTAATTTGAAGAAACTATACATAAATTTAAATGTTGGTGGCGCATAGGACAATGTCCGTCTTAAACTTTTTTCCCAAATTTTTTCCTCAAATTTGAAAAAAAAATTCCTTCATGAAAATCGTACTTTCGCTTTCCTGCTCTCAAATCAAATTTTTTTCACATGTATTTCATATATTTTTGAAGAGTGATGATCTCCGAACGTTCGTCTTAAACTCTTTTCTGGGAAACTCATTTAGTTTTCCCACAATTTCAGATTTAGAAAGTACGGTTCGTGATTTTTAGGACAAAATTTATCGATAAACTACCGCCACAGATATAGTAGGGGTTTGGAAGTGACGTTGGCAGACCAATCAACGTTCGACTCAATGGAGGGGAAGATGATTTCACATACATACATATATCCACACACACATATATAAACAATTCTTGCAATTCTTGCACAGGTGTCAAATTACAGTCGGATGTTTTGTCTGTGGTTGCAAACAATAGTTGCCAGGCAGTTTTTTTATTCGCATTGTGATAACATTTATGTAATTTTACAGTAAAAACTACATAGATAAATAATTGTTTTTCTTCTTATTTTTCCATTGAATTGAATTGTCTTATTATGAGGTAGAAAATCACAAACCGTTGTATAATTTCCAATAAGGACTGACAATCCTAACAAAACTCTTATTTAGTTGTTGAATTACTGAAAAAATATTGTAAATTTATATACGACCAATGGACCCCTCCATGCACACAACGATAAATCGAAAGATTTGGACTGTACAGTCCAAATCGTTGTGTGTATGGCCAAAATCTATGTGAATTTATTGAGCGATCCGAACCAAACGATACATTCGAAAAACAATTTGATCTGGAAAATCGAAAGAAAAGAACCGTATCGATTTGTCTATTGATTTATCGTTGTGCGTGGTTGTGCGTATGGGAGGCTTTAACAAGCCGCCGCATGCGTAATAGACAAAAAATTACCCGCCAAATTGAAGGCCGTGGAGATTTTATTGCAATTCTCATATCACTCTATTTTGTCTGTTGTTGGAGAGTGTTTGTTTTCTGCACTTTTTCAAGTTTCGACAAAATATTTTGATTTTGTGAATTTTCTTGCAAAATTCATAATCGTTTTTCTTTCAGTCTTTGAGACTGATTTTTATAGACTTTATTTTTCAGTTTTTTGTTATTATTGTTTGTGTTTGTGAGACATATAATGGGTCATCGTTCAAAGTGTGCGTCTGTGCGTCGGAAAAGTGCAACAATTGCCGCGAAAAAACGATGGGAGAACCGAAAAAAACAACAATCGTCAGAATATCAATCGCCAGAATGCAGTACGGTTCCCATTGACGAAGAACTTCCTGATTTGGAAATTGAAAAAGTCCCGCCAATTGTAGATGAGCCTAATGTAATCAGTGGACAAAGGTTGGTGAATTTAAATTATCTCCTGTCGCAATTAAAATCCATAGATCATGGACCAACAGAGTGTTCTTTGAAACACCTGACATTCACTGAGAAAGACCCGCATGGTTTCAAAAGTACTATTTCGTATAAATGTGATATGTGTGGATTAATTGGATCTGTTCTCACACAAGATAATGAATCTATGGATGTGAATGAAATGGTCGTTACGGGTGCAGTTGCCGCAGGTATCGGCTACAAACAACTTGCACAAATTTGCGCGTCTTCAAACATGCCAGTTATGCCGCAGACTCTCTATATTGATTGTGAGACAACAATTTTGGGCGAGGCAAAAACGTTAGCCATTCAGTCAATGGTCGAAGCTGGTAAAGAAGAGTATAAATTAGCTGTAGAATCTGGAAACATCATCGATGGGAAACCGGCAATCGATGTTATTGTTGATGGAGCATGGTCCAAGAGATCGTACCGAACCAATTACAATGCTCTTTCCGGTGTCGCATGTATCATAGGAGCAAAAACCAAAAAAATCTTGTACGTTGGAGTTAAAAACAAGTACTGCCTAGTATGTGACATGAACAAAAAGCGAGAGAAACAAAAAGAACATAAGTGCTCGAAAAATTGGAATGGTACATCAACTGCGATGGAAAGTGAAATTATATATGAAGGTTTTCTAGAATCTATAGCAACGCATAATTTACGTTATGTGAGAGTTATTGGAGATGGAGACAGCAGTGTGTACAATAAATTATACACAAGAAAGCCATATGGACCAGACTTTTTTATTGATAAAATTAGATGCCGCAATCACGCACTTCGCAATTATTGCAACAAAATACGGTCAATTTCCAATACATCGGGAGGTAATGTCAATCTTAGACATTTTTTGCGTAACAATATTTTAAAAATGAGAATCGCAGTTACCAAAGCAATTCAATATCGTAAGACCGAAGCAGTTCCGGACTATCAGAAAATTGACAATTTGAAAAAAGACATTTTAAACAGTCCAAAACATATTTTTAACGAGCATTCTAATTGCAGTGAATATTTCTGCAAATTTGTAGGACAAGCAAATTCAGTTTTATACACTGAATTTGTAAATAGTGGTTTATACAATGAGTATTATAAAGCTTTAAAAACATTAGCAGATTTATCATCGAGTTTATTATGCCGAATTATATAATTCAATAATAAACAAAATGGTTGGTGGAAAAAGAGTAAATTATTCATTGAAAGGATCTTATGAAGGAAGATGCTATGCTGCAGTAATTGACTACAATAACCGTGGAACTTTTATGAAAGAAACAATTGAGTCAATTGGAAAAGCCCCGATTGGTGAACATACAGCGTTATATTTAGAAAGACAAGAACGAAAAAGGACGACAAGGAAAAGAAGTCATAAAAACCGTCAAGTGCTCCATGCTGATGAAGATTATGGAAGACCAAATCCGGCTGAAAGTAAACCCGCCATGACCGAAGAAGAATTAGAAACCGCCAAATCTAAATATTTAGATAAACTAAATTCTGCCGATTTAAAGGCAATTGAAAAGGTGACAAGACCACAAAAAGGTTGTTCTGAATGGAAAGCAGAACGATTAAAAAGACTCACAGCAAGTAACTTTGGTAGAATTTGTAAAATGCGAGCTTCAACTGATACAATCAATACTGTAAAACATATGTTATATAGTACAAGTACATCAAATTCAATGAAATATGGAACTTTAAAAGAAGATACAGCGAAGACCGCATTCTCTCAATTATATGGTCTAGTCGTAGAATCGTGTGGACTGACCATCGATAAAGAAAAGAAATTTCTCGGCGCCTCTGCAGATGGATTTATCGGTGATGATGCGATATTAGAAATAAAGTGCCCATATACCGCTCGAAATATGACAATTCAAGAAGGAATACAGGAGAAAAAAATCACATTTTGTACTGTAAATGAGGACGCAGAAATCAAGCTGAAATTAAATCACTCCTATATGTTTCAAGTTCAGGGCCAACTTCATATAACCAGAAGGAAGAAGTGTTACTTCGTGGTCTACACAGACAAAGATATGTCTTGTGAAATCATCGAAAGAAACGATACGTTTTGGAGTGAAAAAATGGAGAACATCTTGGTAAACTTCTATATGAAATGTTTGCTACCGGAACTTGTTGATCCACGAATTGAAGACAAGAAGACACCAAGAAAAGTATTGGCAGGAGATTTGCTCTAGAGAAGCATAAATCGCTAATTACATGTGTTGTGTAATATCGGCGGCACTGGCATATCGCATTATCTTATCGTGCCTAGGATGGAACATAACTACGGTAGATATCAAAATTATTATTACCATTATTATCATTATTAAATTATTTTTTTACAGATAATTACATGTGTTGTGTAATATCGGCGGCACTGGTTGAAGAAGAGCATTCATTCATTAGAAGATTAAAAAAAGATAAGTATTATGATAATAATAATAAAAAGAATAATTGCAATTATATATTTTTTTCAGCTGCTGTTATACTATAGTTTTGCTGTCCGTTTGATATCACTTTGGATCGTAGGTGCCACTAAAAAAATTCGACGAGTAGTTGTATTGTATTTTTTGTCTTGGGGGGATGTTTTTTCGTTGTCACTTGTTTTTTATTGTTCAAATATATATGTATATGTTTGTACGTTGTATGTAATGTTCTCTTATTTGGGTGTCTTATGTAAAGAAAAAAAATATATTTGCAAAAAATAAATGAAATTTATCTTAGAATAATTCTAGTCTTCCATTCTAATTTATCTTTTTATTTTACAAATATGTGTGTCTGAATACTGTTTTTATTGCTTTTTTAGTGGAAAGAGTAATTCTTTGAAATTTGATACACTATAGACAGAGATAGACAGTTTTAATGAGAGAGCCGTAAAGGTTAAACATACAAATAGCCCGATAGTCGCTCAACCAATAGAATCGCTCATATAATGGAGGGGAGATTTTATTCGTGTATCTTGTGTTGCGTATTTAAAAACACCTAGGTTTGATTCGTAAAATTTCCCCTACAATTGCTATTCTTGGATCCCATTAGTCCCACCTTAAATACTACACTATAGCGCTTATTTTTCTATACATAGAAGAGCTTCAACCTGGGTTGCCAGATGAAATTTTAATAAATCCCTAGACAAGCTCATCAAAAATCCCTAGAAATCCCTAGCTGGTAGGAAGGCAACTCAAAATACACTGAAGATAAGTGGGTCGCATAAAAATAAGTTTCATAATATATTTTTTACTATACTAAATTCACCGAGCAAAGGGTTACTAGATTTGACAGATGTCTCGTTAAACAAAGTACGTACTCCTAGGATTGTAAGCGGGGATATAGACACAAACAAATAAATCCCTAGAAATATCACTATATTCAAGGTTACCAACTTAAATCTAGGAACCCTTTGGTAGATGAATTTAATATACAAGCAATATTCAAACAATACAAAATACAATAGTAAAAAACAATTAAAATACATCCTGTACTTAAATGAAAAATTAACAATTATTTTTTGGTGTAAATTTGACTGTTAATTTTTATTAATAATTGTTTCCAATTTCATAATAACAACTTTCTTTTTTTTAACAAATGTTCTGTGTGTAAGAATGTTTCCGTGGGACTTTTGTTACGAATTTTAGTTTTATTTAAATTTATTTGCGAGAATACCCTTTCCACGATGGCACTAGAATGAGGCAATATTCAAACAATAGTTTTTCACTATAATTGAACTTTCAAGCCATCTTTAAAAAGTCCCGTTTTGGTTTTATGACTTTCCAAAATTGATGGTCACCCTTTCGTCATTATTATTGCATTGTTTACCCTTTAAAGTCTAAACTAAAATTATTTACGGAATATATCTTTATATATATATGTAAAATTAAACTTTCATTTTTAGTTGAGAACAATTTATTTTACATTTTATTATATGTATTATACAAAACGTTCAATCTATTTTAATAAAAAAACTACCGAACGACTTCAATCCCAGTATAATCCCTCAGTTTTGGCTTGCCCCTCAATAAATAATTTTTTTCTATTTAACCGTCTTCAACTATAAAAAATTATATTATTGTTTTATCTTTTTTCATCCGATAATTTCGTTTTTGTTTCCTATAAATTATTATGGACACTATAAATTTCAGAGATGCTCATTTTATTCTTATTATTTATTCCCACTCTGTTCCCTGAAAATGAAAAAACACTCTACCCTACATAAATCTCAGTTAGTGATAATTAGTAACTTGACTGAATGTTGGTTCTGCACTGGAATGCAAGTTAGTAGTTGTACCAGTAGAGGTCGCTCACAAAATTTTATGCAAGTACTTTGTTATTTGTTTAATATAAAAATAAAATTATATCTCACATAAAAGGTATAGTATGGATAATTGATTTAACAATTTAAAATTGTTTCCTCATTTGTCCCTAGATTATATAAAATATCAGAAAAAATCCCTTTGTCCCTCGAATGGTTCTAAAATCCCTAGATCTAGGGACAAATCCCTAGACATGGCAACCCAGGCTTCAACCACAGAACACCACAGAACACTAAATATTCAACTGTGAGATAATATGAAAATTGGAACGTTGCCAAATATAATTTTTGTTTCTACCAGTTTTTCATAGATGGCGCTCACGAGCTGGAAATTTTAAATTTTACATACAACTTAAATTTTAAGTTTTGTTGCATGTAAATTATATTAATTTTATAAGTTAAAAAGGTCTGCTTTATTTCCTTGACTATTCCACTCATAGATATTTCGACCAATGGCGTGCCGTCATTCAACAATGAACGAAAATTTTTTATCGACAAATTTTTGTTTACAAAATTTTCTCGCCCCTGATTGACCAATCAGAACGCTCAAATGAGCAACCTACCCATTTTTTCAGCGACAAAATTTTGGCCATAGTAACGGTTACCATGAAAACAATAAACATTTTTACTGTTGTCTAAAAGAAATTTAAACGACATTTAAAAAATGTGTCAAAATAAACGTTTCGGTGTAAAATTTTTAACGGAAATAATTGTCAAACCGCGTAACACAATAAACACGCGTTCTTCAGTGTGGAATCAATTTACGCTATTTTGTACTCACAAGGAGAGGGCTCCAGGTTGGGGATGGGGTTTCGAAAACAAAATATATAGTGGCGTAGTGTTAGTTACTAGATGTCTTACCTTAAAGCCGTTTATCCTAGTGAGCCCTCGTTTAGGAGGAATCGCCCGAAAAAGATTTTTGTGATAAGTCTAACCGAGTAAAATAGTATTAAGATTTCAGTTGATAGTAGCCAAGTGGTAACGGTCTTGCTCAACACGCTGTGTGGTTTGGGTTCAAATCCTCCTTGTGCTGTTATACTTTTTTGTTTTTTTTTTAAATCTCTGTATGCCTAATTTATTGTACTAATATTAAAACTATTCAAAACCAGAATTCGGTAAAAATATTCGTATTTCTTTCGAATTTTCATACTCACGAATGTTTAGGAATGTACTTAAAAAATAAGTGTAAGTGTAACAATGTGTCGATCATTCAATGTTCTTGGTGTCAGAATAATTTATGCTTCCAATGTTTTTATGACAATTACCATCCAAAACATTGTAGCTTCAAGCGGAATCTATAAACAAATTTTCCGGCTTAAGAAACTTTCGTTAAACTTCTTTTTATGTGGCTTTAAATAGTTTTTACACAGCGAACTGTAATAAGTACAAATATTAAACAAAGTGTAAAAAATAGTGAGCTGAGGTGGAATCGAACCTACACCTTGTTGATTGAATGCTTGCTTTTAAAGGTCTTTATTAGTTTTCGTTATCAACAATATTTACAATAAATTTACAATTTTTGATTTTCGAAAAATAAAAATAATAGTTGTACCCGTTCACTAGGAACATACAAATAAATTACTTCAAGTTATATATACATGTACATTTAAAACAAAGAATTAGTTAATAAGATCTTAATTACAGTGTTAGTGATAATTGTGATTATTATAATTCCGCAATGATGGGAAAAGTGTATAAAAACCCATCTGTAGAGAAGAAGGAAGGAATGTTGTTTTGGAGATTGTTCCACATTATTTATATTTATTTATAATTCATCTAATATTTGTGGGATGTTTTGGTGTTCTTTTGTCTTTATTTATTCAATTTTCTAAATATTGGTTTGTGAGACCTTGAGGTAGTTATTGTTGGTGCTGTTGTTCATTGTAGAATTGCATTCGTTCATAGGGCATTGTATGTCGTTGTGGATCGATGTATTTTCTTCGTGCTTTTATTGGTCTTGTTAGACTGCTGTTGTTAACGCTCGTATTGTAAAATTTCTCACTTAATTCCATCACATATTCTTTGAATTCGGGAAGATTAGTTTGTTCGTGCATGTCTTTGATTTTGGAGTATCTATTGCCGTTAGTAATTAGTCGTAGCACTTTATTTTGTTGAATTTGCAACTGATGTAAACACGTTTCTGAGATATCCGCCCAGGCTGGTATTGCATACGTCATTACAGGTCTAATTATTGACGTGTATATCAATTTTTTATTTTTCATACTTGTGTGATGAGATTTCAGTATAGGATAGAGAGTTTTGATTAATCCCTGTACTTTTTTAACTATTTCCGCTGTGTTTTTGTTGAAATTTAGGTGCCGATCAATAAATAGGCCTAAATATTTCACTGAGTTCTTCTGAGTTATGTTTTGGTTTTCAATTTTTATTGGCGTAAATATGTTTATATTTTTACTGAGATTCTTTGTTAGTACGATTGTTTCCGTTTTAGACGTGTTTAATTTAATTTTCCATTTTTCATAGTACTTCATTAATAGATTCAAATGTATTTGAACTTGTTTGTTGGCGACTTCGGCACTAAAAGAACTAGCATAAATTGCCGTGTCATCTGCATAGAGTGCTATTTTCGTTTTTGTAAATTTTGTGATGTCATTGATGTAATAATTGAAGAGCTTAGGTCCTAGTATTGACCCTTGTGGCACTCCAGCTTCGATTTTGTATAGATTTGATTTTATATCGTCGATTTTTACCCGAAATCTTCTTCCATTTAAGTAACTATGTGTTAATTTAATCATCCACATGGGAAGGTTATATTCGCATAGTTTGTGTATTAGACCATCTGTCCAAATTCTGTCGAATGCTTTCTCTATATCTAGCAGAGCGATCACTGTTGACTTACGTTTTTTGAACTCTGTTTTTACATCATTTATGATTCTAACTAATTGTAGTGTCGTGTTATGTTTCGGTCTGAAACCAAATTGCTCTTCTGCGATAATCTTCTTTTTCTTTTCAAAATTGAGGAGACGTTTGTCAATAATTTTCTCGAATAATTTTCCTAACCCATCTAGAAGGCTAATTGGGCGGTAGCTTTCGATATTGTTTGTCGCTTTTCCAGGTTTTTTAATTGGCAGTACATTTGCTGTTTTCCATGTGTTGGGGAAGTATTGTGTCTTAATTAGCGTATTATAAATATATGTCAATTGTGCAATGGATTTGTTTGAGAGATTTTGTATGACTGTGTTGCTGATGTCATCTGGTCCGGGTGCCTTTTTCTTGGGTATTTTTTTGATAATGTCTCTAATCTCATTTGGTGAGGTTATTACTTTAGATATTTCTTTTTTGTTGAAAACTACCTGCGTATTACATACTTTGTTGATGGTTTCTTGCACGTGTTCTTTTGTCGGCGCGTCTGTTTCTAAGTTGTTTTTAAAATTGTTTTGGAAATTCCTGGCCATTGCTTCAACTTTCTCCGTTGTAGTGATGTATTTATTGCCGTGTATATCTTCAATTGTTGGGATTTTATGATATTTCTTTTTGAGTTTGTTAACTGTCTTCCAAATACTATTGTTGTGTGTGCCCATGTTTTGCAGATGTTGTTGCCAGATGTTGTTTTTGTACGTGCGGATTCTTGATTTAATTGTGTTATTTAATTGGTTCAGTTTTTGTCGATTTTCGGTTGTAGGGCGTCGTTGATAAATTTTCCTACATCGATTTTTTTCTGTAATTAGATGCTTAATGTCATTTGGAAGATCATCTTTAAAAAGATCTATAGTTTTGACCGATGATGTAGCATCACGTGCTTTTATTATAGCAGCGGTTAGTTTTCCTATTTCTTCTTCAGCTTCTTCTGGTGTTTCGATATGGTTGTTGATTATAATGTTTTGGTCGAGTATTTCGCGGAATTTTTTCCAGTCTGTATTTATGTGTGATCTCCATTTGATATAATATGTGCCTTGTATTAACTTACAATTGATTTTAAATAGAATTGGGTTGTGATCGGAGTTCAAATCACAGATTGCTTGCGGTTTGTCGAAGTATTTTATATTTTTTGTGATGACCAAGTCGATAGTACTGGGGTGGTTTCCATTGCTTGGGAAGTGTGTATACTCGTCAGTGTGATGTAAAATAACATTATTATTATCCATGAATGTTTTTAGCGTATTTCCATTGGTGTTGTTAGTCGTGTTATTCCAGATTATGTGTCTTGCGTTAAAGTCACCAATAGTAATTGTTTTGTTTCCTATATTTATTAGCTGATCCACTTCGTAAGAATGGAGCTGGTTAGTCGGTTTGTTATATATACACGTAATGTATATGTTGTTCGCCAATTTAATGCAGACATTTTCAATGGTATTTGGATTAGTTGGTATTTTACAGAATTCTATGCTTTCCTTGACCAACAATGCCACTCCACCTGCGGGTTGTGTAGAATTAATCCTATCTGACCTCACTGTTATGTAATTCTTAATTTTAAATTGCTTGTCAGGTGTTAAATGAGTTTCTTGTATAGACATTATGTCTATGCTGTTTTCATGCAGAAAATTTGTTAGTAGCGAAGTGCTTTTGAGCACCCCATTGGCGTTCCAGGATGAGAGGATTAATTGGTCCATTTTATTCATCTAATTTTGTCATAAACTGGCTTACAATGAGAAATTTCTCCGATTCTTTCGTTGCTTTTTCTAATAATTTGTTTAGTTGTTGAATTTTCTCAATTGTTTTGTCGAGATCAATCAAGCTATTTAGTTTCTGTAGTTCACTAGACAGTGTTGAAAACTTATCTTGTAGATTGTTTTCTTCGTCCTTATTGATAAGGTTCTTATTGTCAGATTGTTGAATAGTTTTATTAGATGTTGTTGTGTTTCTGTGCCATGCATTATCAGTTGGTGACGGTGCTGGGATATATGTTGTTTGACTTTTTATTGTTGTCGAGTTATTGTTGTTATTCTGATTTTTGTATTTGATTCTTGCCTGATACACAGGGCAATTGATGTCTGAAGATTTATGCGCCCCGTCGCAGTTTGCGCATTTAATTTTTGTTGCATTATCTTTGTCTATGCACGCGATTGTTTCGTGATCTCCCGAACATATTCTGCATTTTATGTTGGCAAAGCAATTTGATGTGGCATGTCCCCATTTTTGACATCGGTGGCATTGCATAATTTCTTTTTTATTGTTGTATCTTTCCCAATTAACAATGGTATGCAATAGAGTTTTAATTCTTTGTTGTAATGTCTTGCATGTGACTTCCGACGTTGTTATTATTAGGAAAGGTTTGCTGATGCTTGATTTGGTGTTCATTTCGAAGACCTTTCTGATGTATGGGTATTGATGTAATTCGATTGTTATGTCTTCCCTCTTGGTGTTAATTGGGAGTCCTTTTAGTACAAAAGCATGTGTTTTATCTTGTTTAATAGAATATGTGTGGCACGGAACTTTGATTATTTTCAATTTTTCTAAGACCACACCATGATCCGCTTGATTTTTCATGTACAGAGTCGTATTGTTTTTGGTATATTTGATTGTGAAGTTTCCACTCACCATTTCTTTTATGCTGTTAATTAGAGTTGAGTGCGCATTGTGTTGCCCATGTATTATTATCGGCGGTATTTGTAGTTTTCTTTCTTTTTGTAGGGTTTGGACTTCAATTTGCTCTACTGTATCCATTTCTTCTTGTTGTAGTTGTTCATATCGGTTTTGGGTAGTGATTGGGTTTAATATATTTGAGGACGGTTTTTTGCTTACCACGATGTTATGCGTGTCATTTTCTTGCTCAGAGTTTCTTCGTTTTCTTCTTAACCGTTGTTTTGGGAAAACAAAGTCGTCTAGCTTTAGCGTGCTTGGACGTTGTTCTTGTTGTTGTTGTTGTTGTTGTTGCTTTTGTTGTTGAAGATGATGTTTATGTTGACTTTGTGTTGAGTTGTTAAGAATTTCATTTTCCATCGTTTTGAGAAATTGCTTCCGTTGTTCTTCCAGAATGTCGTTATTCATTGTGTTATGTTTTATTATAACCTTTGTGTTGTATTTATTTGAGGTGCAGAACTACTGCTGTATCACTTCTTCTTCTTTTGTCACAAAAATACGTATAGCGCTCACTTTCACAAATGCGTCCGCTCTCTTCGACGGTCGGGTGTCGAATTTGTTGATTAATGATTAATGATCAGGGCTCTAACCACTGGGCCATCACCAATTGGAATTATTGTGTTACTTTACCAGAATACATTTATTTTGAAAATCTTTCTAGGCCAATTTTTCCTAAACGAGGGCTCACTAGGATAAACGGCTTTAAGGTAAGACATCTAGTAACTAACACTACGTCACTATATATTTTGTTTTAACTACACAGAATGCGAGTCATTCTCCAGAGAGAATGATTCTCTGCTTCTAGTGAAGCAATCTTACGCTCCCATTCTGCATTACGCTGGTCCCGAAGAGCGTACCTGATTTGGTTGGTGAGTTCGTTCGCGCGAATTCTGTCAACGGGATTACCGAATCTATGGAACCGTCGTCTAGCACGGTTCTTTTCGCGTATGAGACTGATAGTTTCGGCGGGTAATTCCCATCCCCGCCTGCTTCCTAGGATTTCGCGGGTAGATGCATTTATCGCTTCCCTAATATTATTTTCGAAGTTACTGACTGAGTTCTCTAAGTCGGTCGCGGAATGGATGATGTGAATTGGTCCGAATTGTGTATTCAGGTGGTCTTTGAATTTTGCCCAGTCAGTGTGACGGAGAGTGACTCTATTTCTTACTGGATCATTCGCTTCGTTCCCGATATGCATCAAAACGGGTAAATGATCCGACCTGAGCTCATTCACCGCAGTGAGATCAATTTGGAAGGTAGCGTTATTTGAAATTACAATGTCTAACGTATCGGGAATTGTGCAATTTTAGCGACAACGTGGATGATGCTATAACGAGAGTCGGCTGTGTTGTCATATGTGGCTGTTGTCGTTGTCGAGCGGTGTTGCCATATTTAGGCGCTGAGATCGCCACACCGGGTTAGACGCAGCCATCTTGATTTTCCTTGCTTCGAACCAGCTAAAGTAGTACCGCTAGAAGTCGAGGTTTGCTGACAAAATACAGTCAGCATTATTTTTGGTTGTATAAATACAAGTTTAAGACAAATATTTAGAGAAAAATGTCATTTAAAGCCCAGTATAATTGAACTCACTTTTAAACTAATTAATTATACATTCCATTCAAACAAAAAAACATACTTTCCTGATTTTGAAGAATGTTAAAAGCATAGGATCCCTAATAAATGGTTACAAGACTATTTTTCATAAGCTTATAAAAGAAAATAAATTTTTAATTCTGATTTACAGTGAATAGAGACATTTAACAATAAGCGTTTTAACAAATTACAATTATTTTCTTATCCAAATTTCACCCAAAATATGCAATTCAAAAAGCATAAAAATGGTAGAGTCGTCATCTTATGTTTTTTTTATTTAAGCATATGCTACAGAGCGATAGTAATATTGCCTATATTGTCTATCTCTTTTTTTTTTTTAGAAAACTCGAGTTTAGATTTTGTAGGAGGAGACAACATCGAAGGAAAAAGGAGACGACGAACTGTCAAATTTTGTCCTATCCGGCTATATTTCTAAAGCATTGGAGAGATGGAACGTTAGCAATCTATGTACCTTTATATCATTGGGCTGTGCATGTATCGCTTGTCATATAAGGCGTAAAATGCCCCCACTCCACATCTTAAACAAGCGACTGTCATAGTAGCACATAGTAGTAACATCGAGTTTTTGACGATAAAAAGAATTCATTGGAATTCACTTTGTTTATTGTTACCGTTTCAATCATCTGTAAATCAGTTTTTAATAAAGAAATAGTTGGTGATACGAACGAAATATTTTCAATCGTCCCAAATTTTCGACACTTCGTAATAATCAATAATATGAATTTGTGCTCAATGTTGTTGGCACCAGTCCTCCACTGGAAAAAGAAAGGTTGTAGTTACTCTTGGTTACTTTCCTTTTTCATTTTATACTGTATGCTTAGATACCGAAACTATTATGTATGAGCATTAAATGGACATTTAATGTTCTTTATTATTATAAACTTTTTAAACTCAGATTTCTGAATTTAACAAAGGTATCAGTCTGTACTAAGACAATATATCCAAAGATCTCTCATTAATACTTAACTGAAACAATTACTTGTGGTTGGCGCATCTTGGACGTCTTGAACTGTATGTTTGAGCTTTCAGTTTACGTTAAGTTTAGTGTTCTGTGGTTTGCGTTAAAACATTAAAGTGATCGGGTATTTAAAGTTATTAACATTAACAATACTTGAAAATATAGCAGTTACTGAATTTCAAAGAAAATAAAAAGCAATTTGAAGTTCCAAATGCCAGTTAGATAAAAATCAAATGATTTATTACTCTTAATTTTATTTTTATTTCATCGAATATACACAAAATGACAATAAGCATGATGATAATAAGCATTGTGAAGGTGAATAAGTAATAATGCAAGTCAACGACTTGTTAATCTTTTCAGGAATAAGTGATGAAGTATCAAAACCTTAGGCATAGAGAATCTGCCAACTGAGATTAAAGGAAGAAAAAAAAAGTTGATATGCAACTCCTAAAATCGACATTTACAGCACGGTGATCAACTTTTGTATACGGAAGATCTCTTTTTTATCATAAAAATTATACCACGTTGGACTTGTGGTCGATTTATTGTAGACTAAAAAACTGTACTGATGTATATTTATTTCATATAAATAATAATATTAGTACAAGAACTACTAAAAATATGTTGTCATATGCTGCGACGGTTCAAAACCGCCACAGAGTTTAGACGAACATAACCTGACGACGAGTCGATTATAGCACTCATTATTCCGACTTCTTGTTAGGAATCGGCTTGAAGTCATTGTCAATGGTTCCACGATATGGGGGTGAGCAACCCATATCGATGTCAGAGCTCATGTTCCTATGTTTCGTCCAGTATCGTTTCTTTCTCTATGTTCAACTAAAAGTAAATTAATTACTTCATAATCTTTCCTTCTTAATTGTGGCACAGTACCAGTTGTGAGCACTCCGGGAAATTCGGTTGCCTTTAGGCTCATCGTCCTACTTGTTGTGTTGTACCATGTGTTTATTATTGTTTATCTTTTGTTAACCTCAAGTGTCACCTGTCAGCTGGAGTACGTGTGGGTTGGTAGAATTGTGGCAGGAAACGTGTCGTTGGCGGATTTTACAAATTTTATGTTTTTTTTCTTATGATATTTTGATCGAAACGCGAAAAGTCCGCATTACTATCAATCTACCGCATTGATATCAAACTGCCGCATTCTTATCACCTTGCCGAATTCTCGCTGCGGAATTTTGACCGGATCTCGTTCTCTTTTGCTGCTGAACGTCCAAGGGTGCAGTGTGTTTAGTTGAAATCAAGTAAAATTCTTGTTAGTATCAAGTCTCATTATTGAGGTTTAATCTTTGATTTTAATTATAAAAAAAAATTTATTGTTTGGTGCCGAGTTTGGCGATTAATTAACAATAAATTCAACGAAAGTAATTTCGGATTTGTATACGCACTCCCCGTATAAGTTCGGTGTACTGGTGAACGAGTTTCGATAATCAACCCTCGTAAGAATTGAGGTAACGTTGTACAATGTTCCACATGTATTTGTTTTGTAATGTAAATTCTTCCTTAGGGTTTTTCCTTCTGGTCTTCTTTTCTTTGTCTCTGTGAAACACGTGTAAGTGGACTAATCGGCCGCTGATAAGACCTGATTTCCGGCAGCTATTTTATATACCATACCAACCCTCTATTTTGGAAGATTTGGAATCATCGGAAGAGGTGGACCGAACCAGTATCGATAAGTCAAATTTCAGTTATCATTAACACGTAATTACCCACGTAAAACACGTAATTACTCACGTAAATTTACTACCTGGTGGTATATTACGAGTTTCTTTTGTTGTTTCAAATTTTCATTATCAATATCACTGTTTTTCGTCGATAATAATTCTTAATGATTGTTCACTTTTAATAATTGTTCAAATTTTCCTGTATTATAAAAGAACGTGTAAGATTGGCGCTGGTGCACTCGCGACGATTATTCGGATGTTGTAAAGACCACTTTTTTTTATCTTTCTTTTTGAGTAAGTACTTGTACAATCAAGTAACCGTCACTTGTTCCTGTTGACGTTATTTCATTATCTATTTACCTTAACGTTGTGAAACAACAAGGAATAATTTTTTTTAACCATTGTTAGGTAATTCACTTATTATTAAATTTTATTAATTTATTAAAATAGTTCGGATTACCTCCAATTATTTCATTGCTCTATCTAATACCCACCCCAAACTCACCGACGTTCCAAATAAGCTGGCCACCATTTTAGTGCGACAAGAAACGCGTCGCAATGCCAGTTTAGTTAAATAAAGAGATCGCGAGCGATCGACCAAAATTCCACTTATTGGTCATCTCTGATTTATAGAATGTACTAGAAGAAAGTAGTACCTGTTCCGCAATAAACTAAGACAGACATATTGGAGCGACAAATTCTATTTCTGAAAAGCACTAAACATTGTAACGGCTGTTAAAATCCATTGGTTCTCAGTATCAAAAAATCCATAAACGGCTGAGTGCCGTGGAAACGGAACAGCTTCATGTAGAACGTATACTATTCATACAAACAGCTCGTAAACAACAGATTTATAGAGAGGTGAAACTTGGTTCAACACTTATAAAACGATTAAGAAGGATTGCACTTACAATTCCAGCAACGATAATATGAAAATGCTGGGTGGAATAGGGGAGCCCATTGCAATCTAGTACGCTGGGAGTGTGGATAGCTGGTTAATATATGTTTAAAAATAATATTTTAAATTGCTCATGTGATATCCACCAAAATATAAATTCAAAGCCATTTAAGAATTGGTTTCAGTGAAACGTTCATACGATTCGCGTAAAAAACAAAAGGATTTCTACACCAGCTACGCGAAAGATTCACATACAGAGTCACACCCACATAGGCAACCCAGCAATAAAAACAAGACCAGTTATTGGTCAATAAATGGTTAACAATAAATGACCAATAATCAGTTCCCAATTGTCGGCCGACTGTTGGCTAATAAATGGTTATCAATAAGTTGCCAATTATCAATTCTCGATCGTCGGCCGATTATCGACCCGTGAATGGCTAACAACATATGGCCAGAAAATAACACCCGATCGTCGGCCGATTTTCAAGCCAGTGAATGGTAGCTAGTAATTAATTCCCTATTGTCGGCCGATTTTTAGGTCTGAAAACAAAAGACCATCAATCAACTAAATTATGTAACAAGCGATAGCAGTTTGTATTTGATAACGCTCGGAGATTGTGGTCGACTGAAACGTTATACATTGGTAAATTAACTAATAAAGACAATGAATGTCCGAAAATCGTTTAATTATAAATCGACATTGTCTACAACCTTTAAACAAGCGATAGCAGATTAAAACAGCTGTTAAAAATTTTTTCCAAAATATCAAAGAAAACCTACTGTCAAAAAAAATTTGCGAATAACTTTTACCCGACGAATTATTTGTTTCAAATTTCTTTCATTGCCTAAGGAAGCCCAGTCGTAGAAAAAAAATGCTTATCTGGCCGATAAATGGTTAAAGATAAACGGCCAATGATTGACTCCAGATCGTTGGCGAATTGTTGGTCAATAATTGGTTAACAATAAATGGCAAAGATCAGGTCCCAATCGTCGGCCGACTATCGACCCGTGAATGGTTAATACAAATGGCCAGTAAGCAACACCCGATCATCAGCCGGTTTTTAAGCCGGGAATGATTATGTCTGAGTCTGCGCAGTATAATTTCAGAAATCTAGTAAATACTTATGGCGTACAGAGGGCGTTACTCTTTATAGTTCGTTTGGACTAGAACTACGCGAGATGTTGATATTAGGAAAGAATCTAACAAACTAATACAGTGCCTTTAGAAAAGGTTGTAACCCACGTGACCTATTGCAATATTGTTTGCAGTAAAACGGTCATCACTTCCAACATTTATGATAGAAAAGTCAACAAAAATTTAATAAATATATGTACAACTGAAATTTACTTTTATGTTTTCCAGAAATTACTTACTTTCAATTAAAGTAAATCTTAAAATAATTTCTGTCAAAATATTTTCATTTAGGGATATTTTGTATAGCAGTGGCACCAATCTGTCATGTTGGTTGCATATGTGCCACGTTACAACCTTTTCTGAAGGCACTGTATTATTCGAGGGATGCTTGCAGTAGTATACACTCACAAGGAGAGGGCTCCAGGTTGGGGATGGGGATTCAAAAACAAAATATACAGTGGCGTAGTGCTAGTTACTAGATGTCTTACCTTAAAGCCGTTTATCCTAGTGAGCCCTCGTTTAAGAGAAATTGGTCTAGAAAGATTAACAGAATAAATGTATCCCGATAAAGTAACACTATAATTTGAATGGGTGGTAGCCCAGCGGTTAGGGCCCTGATCATTGCCCAATAACAACATCATAACACCAGAAGAACTTAATGGGTTTTTGTTGACAATTTTTCCCAATAATTAACAGAGCATACAAAAACAAAAGAAACACAAAAGACGTACTAGATGTACCAAAGCCAAGGCAGAAAACACCATAATCGTTTGTTAAGGAGAAGTCCAGGAACAAACGACATCAAAACTAATTCAAATATT
Source organism: Epicauta chinensis (assembly GCA_021725515.1). Taxonomy (NCBI): domain Eukaryota; kingdom Metazoa; phylum Arthropoda; class Insecta; order Coleoptera; family Meloidae; genus Epicauta; species Epicauta chinensis. The sequence goes on from JAEDXX010000207.1 coordinate 60,782, forward strand.
TATATAATTGTAAATTAATATTATATTTGTATATATATGTATCATCTAGAATAACATGAATTGAATTGAATTGCTCAATAAGGTGTAGGTTCAATTCCAACTCAGCTTACTTTTTATACTTTGTTTATATATTCCTTTTTTAATTTTTCTACGCATTACAGTTCGCTGTGTAAAAACTATTTAAAGCCAGATACAAAGAAGTTTAACGAAAGTTTTTTAAGCCGGAAAATTTGTTTATGTAGTCGGCTTGAATTTACAATGTAATGGATGATAATTGTCATAAAAACATTTGAAGCATAAATAATTCTCACACCAAGAACATTGAATAATCTACACATTATCACACTTACACTTATGTTTCAATAAATTCAAAGGAAAACGTATTAGTACTACCGTCGGGTTTTTTATCTCCAGCATGCGAAATTGTTTCATGCATCGCAGTACATTCCTGAATATTCGCGAGTACTAAAATTCGAATATTTTGCCGAATTCTGGTTTTCAATAGTTTTAATATTAGTACAATAAATTAGGCATACAAAGATTTAGAAAGAAAAAACAAAAACAGTATTATTAACACCAAGAGGATTTGAACCCAAACCACACAGCGTGTTGAGCATGACCTTTACCACTCGGCTACGATCAACTCAAATCTGAGCATTATTTTACTCGGTTAGACTTATCTCGAATGTCTTTTCGGGCGATTTCTCCCAAACGAGGGCTCACTAGGATGAACCACCTTAGAGTGAAATACCTAATAACTGACCCTACATCGCCATCCATTTTGTTTTCGAATCCCCATCCCCAACCTGGAGCCCTCTCCTTGTCAGCTTACATGGTATAGTAACAGTATGATTATTATTATTGTTTTATAACTTGTCTAAATAGTTATCATTATGTATCATTTCTAAATAATTAATAAAAAGAAAATCATTACCAAAAAAATTTATACATATTATTATCTATCGGTCAATAAAGTGTTCAAAAACATTTGATATTTAACGTCCCAGTAAATATAAGTTCATAGCCCATGTCTGGGCCATTGCCTTTAATTATTCCTGGCCCATAATTGGTTGCCATTGATGGGCCGGTGTTATCATCCCGTTAGTTAATCATTCATTAACCATTAATAGTTGCCATCACTGTGCCATTAATATGGGTCGATGGCCCAACAATGGACCGTTACCGGGCCATTCTCCAAATCCTATGTGGGCAGGTTGACTGGTCATAAACATGGTCGGGAAATGATTCGAAGGGCTGCTACAGTGTCGCCAAATAATAACAAAATAGTTATTTACTGTACAAGGTGGTAAAGGGACTTTACCACCGTGTGCAGTACAAGACTTTTTTCAATACTTGCCCTTAAAACTCTTTTTAATTCTTTTAATTCATTAATTTTTTTAAATTTTGTAATAAGTTATGACAATAATTATTCACACAGTTGTCAATGGTGATTGCTATTGGATTTCTCTAAACAACTAGAAGTTGTTTTTGTTTATTTGCTGTTGGTTGCTATGGCGTTGCTATGAAGTTGTTCGATGGTAAAGTGTTTACTCAACGGTAAAGTAAACACTTTACCGTTGAGGTGGGTAAAGGAAACACTTTACCATTGAGGTGGGTAAAGTGCTACTTCAGATCGAGCTTTTAGTCGATAAAGTAAAACTTTAACACCAAGTGTTGAAAAAATATTTTATTATACTTGCGGCGAAAGTGCTAACTTTCCGCCCGTCATTTCGTATACGAAAATATCTGATTTGCGTGATTGACACTAGAGTCATCTGTTGACAGTTCATTTTACTAGAATTTTGTTTACGGTAACGGTGGAAACCGTTCTAGGAGAGACATATGGTTTTAAAGAAATTACTTAGGGCGTTTTGTAACTTGAATTTTGATCGTCTTTCTGGGGTTTTGTCTCTAGTATTGGTAAGTGACACTTGACTGTGCAAAACCTGGTGCCCGAAAATACGACTACTCAAGTAGTCAGTAATGAGTACCCGTTACGTCATTCTGAGTTCATTTGAAATACGTATCGACGCTCTAATTAGCAAATTGTCTAACTACATTTTCATAAATTTTTCAAGAGAGATTTACGGAATAGAAAAATAGTAAAAACTAAGTAATAAATTTGTATAGTCTTGTTGAAAATGGGCTTGCTGAGTACATATATAAAAATATATCTACATATCACAATCTAATGAGATCTCTTCGAGTTAGACAATTTTTATTCTGGAATTCTAAAAGTAGATAGGGAGTTAGATAATCTTCGTTCTAAAATTTTAAAAGTAGATTGAAAAATTAAGTTATTTGGAGCATCATTTATTTATGAAATTGTTCGGGGCATATGGTATTCTTCGATAGAAAATCCAAAAAAAAACGATTTTAGAAAAAAAGTGGATCTAGACATTTGATAATTAGAGCGTCGATATATAATTTTGCCATACATTTCATCAATGACGTAACTCAATACGTCATTACTGGTTTCATTTGAATGGTTCTATTTTCTGACACCAGATTGTGTAGTGCTAAGAGCCACTTACCAATATCGCCGGCAAAAATAGTATGTGCAACTCATGCGGGAAGTTGTCAATTGCTCCCCTGGTAGAAATAATCGATGGCCTCCTCGATTTCAAACAAGGGCCTGGTTAGCGATAACGAGGCAAAAGTAGACATCGTGGAATCTACAACTGTTGTGTAGAAGTTTACAGTTTTTATCGAAAATCTACTTAGATTTCATGGCTTTTCAAACAAGCGCCTCGAAATATCGAGGCGCTGTATAGTATAGTAATACTGGCTACCGCCTGGTTTCAATCTAGGAAAACTAGCCAGATCCTTGCCAGCGCGTCGATTTCATTTATACTAGAATCATGAGAGAACAATGTTACTATTATAAATAATTTTGATTTAAACTTTACAAGTGAAAATCTTTCTTAACGCTTATATTTCGACGTTACAATTATTGAGAGGAAAATGATTACGATTTTATTACCAATTTATTAATGATTAACACATTACTGAAATTACAAGAATTCTGATTCTTAATTAGATGCAGTCGCATTAGAGACACAACTCTCAGTTATTTGAAAACCGTTCTCACCTTTTCTCTAATGGCAGTTTTGTCTCCTTGTAATGATTTCTTGTCACCTTTAAAATCACTCTTAAGTAAGTTAAATATTAAAGTTGTATGAGCTCCTTAATGTTAGGCATTCGCTACAAGTGTTTTAATTTGGCTTAAAACCAACATTTGTGCAATATTTGTATTAATGAAAGCGCAAATCACATAATGATTAAACGGAGACATTCTGAGCCCTGAACACTAAATGAAAGTTTGGAAATGGACAATTGTTATCACCTATAAAGCTATATATATATATATATATATATACATATATATACATATATATATATATATATATATTAGGGTGGTCGTTAAAAATTATTTTTGTCAGCCGCCCTAAAAAAACGTTCCTTTTGATGAAAAAATACGGGGGAATTTTTTTCTTTTTTTTTGGACAACAAGAACACGTGCCGCACGGCCTTTGAAGATTATTTCTTCATGAAATTACAGTTTTTTCAAAATATCTCTTAAAGTAGACGGATTTGAGAAAAAATCATTGAAAGCAATTTCATAGAAATAAAATTCTCTACAAAAAAGGTCTCTTTTGATTTTTTCATAAAGTTCATATTTATGGAGATATTTTCAATAATGAACTCAATAACTTCATAAAATCAAAATTTTCAGACATATAAAAGTATTTTTTTCTTAAATAAAAACCATTTGGTAACTTAAGTCACAATTACAATTATTAATTTAATCGTTTTTATTTCCGAAAAAAATATGTTTATACGTTTGAAAATTTTGATTTTATGGAGTTATTAAGTCGATTATTGAAAATATCTCCATAAATATAAAGTTTCTGAAAAAATTAAATGAGACCTTTTTTGTGGAGGATTCCATTTCCTATGAAATTGCTTCAATGATTTTTTCTCAAATCCGTCTACTTTAAGAGATATTTTGAAAAAACTGTAATTTCATGAAGAAATAATCTTCAAAGGCCGTGCGGCACGTGTTCTTGTTGTCCAAAAAAAAAAGAAAAAAATTCCTCCGTATTTTTTCATCAAAAACAAGGTTTTTTTGAGGCGGCTGACAAAAAATAATTTTTAACGACCACCCTAATATATATATATATATATATATATATATATACAGCACTGGCGGCTCTCCTGGGCACATAGGAGAAACGTTCGCCCCTCCTATCTGTAGCACTTGCATATGAGTTAGAAGGAGATAAAGAGAATGTAGGTGGTGAAAGAATTAAAAATGCAACCACCCACCCTTAGACCCTTGACCAAACAGAACACTTTCGATTGTAACAAAAACTCCACAAATATCCCATATTTTACAAATTGTCAACATCCATATGTTAGAGATTCGGTATCTTTGTCACACAGTATCAGAATTTCTGAAATTACATGCCCGATCAAACGCATCAGACAAAGAAAGGACTATTCACAAGATGCCATTATTCGTAAAATTGTAAGTATTTTCTTTGAAATAGAAAAACGAGAATAGTTTACAAATTTGGTTTTATGATAGGGTCAACAACAGTTATAGAAGAATTTAGAATCCTTACTTTATTTTTAAAGAATAAATACAAAGATGTATTTTTTCAATAAAAGTATTGTATATTTATTGTTCATTTTTTTTACCCCATCTGCACTCTGCTTTTTTTCACCACCTACATTCTCTTTGTCTCCTTCTAACCCATATGCAAGTGCTACAGATGGGAGGGGCGAACGTTTCTCCTATGTGCCCAGGAGAGCCGCCAGTGCTGTATATATATATATATATATATATATATATATATATATATTATAAAGTTATGGAAAATACAAATTCTGCTATAATAGAATCAAATTTCAGTCCATGTAGTGAAGTAATGAGCGATTTTAAATGATTAATTGCATATGGATTGTGTTGACTATTATTTATGGCTGTATGTTAGTAATTACCACGTTTATTTATTCTGATTTTATTTATCCACTATGTGAATTGATAATTTATCAGAAAATACTAATCTAACTCTGCAATTATAAATTAATTATTCATATTTCCAGTTGTGTGTGAAACTCGTAAATAATGATATACAGAATATCAGACTACTTGCTTGTTAGTCCGCCACAATTTTTTCTAGTTTCAGTTCTGTTTGCATTTGATCCGATCGACTTTTTTTTACTGCAGTCAAACTGTTCAATATGAAATAACTATCTACGACAGTAGTTTTGGCTACGAACACTCTCACAATATCTTTTAGGGATAAAATATGGAACGTTTCTATAATATATTAAAATACATATTTATGATTATTAGTATTTTTGGCGTAGCACCTTATCAGATCACACCAACAGGTCCAGAAAGCAAGTTCGTATTAACAATATGGACCGTTGGATTATTATTTTTTGTACCGATTTATTATTTTATCTGTTTATTTACGGCGTATTATGAATCTGCAGAAGTACATATATTTTTATCGACTATGAGATACTTGGGCTTATTTGTATACACATTGGAAATAGCTATGATCCTATTGTTCACACTGCTACACCGCAAAAGGGTAAGAAATTTGATCTCTTGTCGAGGCACTATTTCTTTGCTATAATCTACCTTTCAGACGATGGTTTTACTTAATAGTTTTATACGATTCGACGACTCTCTGAATAATAGAGCATCGCTTTCCGTAGGAAGACAAACGAAATCTTTGAACTACCTCGTGATTACCGCACTTTTCATATGTATGTCATTATCGGTTATACTAATCGGTTTGGAAATGAATATAGGCAATTATACGAGAATTTCGCGACATTGTGTTGCCATTATGTCACTTTTAATAATTTCCTCGTTTGTGATTGAATACACCATTTTTGTTAATTCACTTGGCATCCGTTTTCGTGTAATTTATGATAGACTTTCTGAAATAGTTTGTCAGCCTTCAAAGGATCTTGGTGTGATTGAGATAATGTAGGAATTTTAATTAACGTTAAATGGAATGTATTGAAAATTTATATTTTCAGACAATCTGAAAGCGAGCGTCTGGACATTTTGGAAAATACTTGTAAACTATATCGGCAATTATTTCTAATGTCAAAAAGGATCAACTTAATATTTTCTCCAATAATATTAGTTCATGTCTTTCAAACAACTATTTGGATTATAGCTGGTGTTTATGAGATAATAAAAACAATGGTAGAGCAAAATAGTACGATATCTTTTAGTGTAGTGATAGGTTTTGCTATTTTATTACTACAGCTGTTGCTTATAGTTTACAGCTCTTCTTTCACTATGAATCAGGTGATATTTTAATAAACAATTTCAATTTGAAACAGCAAACTTAATTTCGTACGAAATTTGATTTCAGGCAGCCAATTTATTAGGAGTTGTATCTGAACTCAAGACAGCAAGCGAAGAATCTCTTCTGAAGGTGTTTTGTGATCTCAAGACTTTTCCAAGTGGTAGTAATAAATTCTATTTCAGGTGACAAAAACCTTCCTGTTACTTATGCACGAAAAGGTCTGCTTTTCAGCTTGTGGATTTTTTACGATTGATCAAAGTCTCCTGTGTTCTGTGAAATTATTAATTTTATAATTTTGTGAGACCATTTTAATTCAAATTGTTATTTCAGATTACCGGAACGGTATGCACATATCTCGTTATTGTTTTGCAATTTCAACAGCTTAAGTAAGCACGATGCCAATGTATACCTTTTGCAAAAGTAATGTACAATGGTTGATCCTCTTAACACAAGCCTCTGTGGCCCAGAAAAAAACAAACGTGTGCGGTCGTGGGACTCTCATCAGGAGTGAAGTTTTTTGTTGTTCAACTCCGAATACAATTTAGATTGTTTATATTTGTATATTGTAGTCACTTTAAAAACTGCCTGGTAATCCCTTCATGCATCTTTATATATCTCTCTCTCTCTTTCTCTCTGTAATCTGTATAATTTATTTTTTGTTTTTTTATCATTTTTCCATTGCATTAATTATAAATTAGGGGATCAAATAAAAAAAAACTAGTAAAAAACCTGAAACGGGTACGAGGATCAACTTCAAGTTTAAAAGTTTTATTTATTACAATTTATCCACATAATTTTACAAAGAGAAAATTGTTACATAACTACCTATAAGTCAATAAATGTACCCGTTCATTATGAACCTGCATTTGAATTATGTATATTAGTATATATGTCGTCGGCGTATTATAAAATCCGTTATCTAGAAAATGTCTAGGCAGATCGTGAAACGTGTACTCAACTGTTTTGACACATGCAATCGTAAGTTTCTTTGTACCGTAAATGCTTAAATAAATTTTCGTATCTAATTACAATTTACCATAATTAAACTACAGTCCTAACTATGTACTTGATATATTATAATACACTAATAGAAACAGATGGAGAGAGAGATAGTGAGATGGGAGACATGTAGAGACTGAGTGAGAGAGTCGCATGGAGGGGCATAAAGTTTTTAGCGTGACGATTTCTACAAGTTATCCCTATGGTTACTAACGTAGACACTCTAGTTAATGACGTTGCAAGCCCTTAAAATTATTGAAAAATAATGAATCGTTTTGGAGATATTTTGAAAAAATTAATTTTACAGGGTGATCTTCAAACCCCATTTTCTCCTTTAAATTTTAAATGGGTACGAATGAAAATATACATGTCCTTTAGAATAGTCTCCTCTACCTATACAGGATGTCCCAGAAGTAATGGCCCACCTTGCAGGGTCAGATAGGAAATTAAATTCTGAATCGAAAAGTCCTTTACCGTTTTTCGATCTGAGGCATAGATAATTTACTATTACGATACACATATACCGGTATGCCGACGCGCATCGTAGCGCTATCTCTCTCGCACAATGTGACGTCATGTGCGAAGCAAAATTGTGTGTTTATGTTAATAAAATAAAGGAACAAGCATCATGAAATTGGAAAATAAAATTTTGTTGGGTCATTATATGTCAAATAGACCCCTTTCAATTAGGTGGGAAGTTTTCTTTTGTCATAAAACGAAGTTCTACCAAACGAAAAAAATTAGAAAATTTTTTCAAAAGTTATGCAAAATTCAAATTTTCACCTTTTTTTCCATTTTTTTTTCAAGTTTATTTTTGAAATATCTCAAAAGCTATTATAGTTATAGAAACGTGCCTGGGTTCGCTTCAAAGAGGATACTTGGGGCTATGGAAAAAAAATCTTCAATAAGTCATCACATGGGTGATTAAAAAAGCACTTTTTATTATACCCCACATCTAACTTCGACCACAACACTATATTTGGAATACCCACTCACTCACAATTGCTACGGCTATAAAACCATCAGCAAATAATTCCGAAATAATCTTCGTAACAATTTCTTTGGACAGTGGTTCATCGAACTCATAATAAACTGGTTGTTTCTAATTTGATATTAAACTTCGAATCATAACAGTCTGACAAGCTTTATGAGGTCCCACAGTCTGCTCACACTTTTTAACAATATCAATTCTACTTGATAAGTAGATCTCATTAAATGACAATATAAAGATACGCTCTATGTTAGTAAAATCAGAGACCTTGTTTTTCATCAATCTTATGACGCTTTTTAGAATTCCTGGACTAACATTAAAATTCGAAATCCAGCGTCTTAAGTTGATAGCGGAGGCAATATCGTCTGGTGACGATATTCATTAATTTTCTTATTTGACCTGGTGTAAAAATAATAGGTAACACATTTTCGTATTTTTTAATTTTTATGAAAAATTCGCTGTTTGTTTCTCTAACAATTTAAAAAAATGACAATGATTTAATTTTTTTTTCCTGTAAGAACTTTTTTCTTATGTTTTCAATTCTTTTCTCTCCGTTATCTTTACAAATCGATTTTTTTTAAGTCAAGGTTATTATTTATGAATTTTTAGACATTTAAAGGGTGTTATTTTTTTCTTTTATGTGGTACATTGTTATTTTTTAAAATTTTTTCTTACTATTTCACGAATCTTATTCAACTTATCCGGACACAGGGCAGCGCATGGGCGAGAGATCGGACCCGCGCCAGCCTACTTCCACGCCTACCGTTCTGCCGCAATATTAACGCGCACCGGATTGGTTATTGAATTTAATTAATAGTAAATTATCTATGCCTCAGATCGAAAAACGGTAAAGGACTTTTCGATTCAGGATTTAATTTCCTATCTGACCCTGCAAGGTGGGCCATTACTTCTGGGACATCATGTATACCACAAATCATGAAAATTGGGAGTGTAGTTTGCTTATAAGGCTACATTCATATTTTTTGGCGAGTTTTATATAATTTGTAACAAAATAGACCAACGGAATATTTTGAAGAAATTATAAATAGACATTTTTCATATATAATTTGCATGTCCATTGTTTTATGATTAATAGTTATTCCTTCCAAATCTCTGCAATTTGTGGAAAACGATAAGAGAAATAAATGTAGTAATCAATGTGACATTTTTTTTCTTTATTTGATATTTACAGGTCACAATTACAAGTCAATTACCTATCCAACGGAAAAAAAAACGCAAAATTCGTTCGGGTCCTTGTTATAAAAAATGTGACTCACTCTTATAGTATATACGAGATATACCCAAAAAGAGGACGACATAGTAATTTTTGGTAACATATACAACCATTAATACATTAATAAAAAAATCAAACAATGTTCAGTTGTTATATCAGTAATACCAACTCTACGATTTTTTTATAAAAAAGGCACAAAATAGTCAAAATAGAAAAAATAGTAAAAAAACTCGTGTCGGAAGTCGTATATTGCACTCGTCCTTTTAGAAAACTCGCGCTTCACCGCTCATTTTCTGAACTTGGACTCGTGCAATAATTGTCGACTTCTGACACTTCACACACAACGATTACGATACAATCTGTAATTAAATATTGCTCTTTGACAATCAAATGTTGTTCTTCTCGAATTGGATTTCATCATATATGCGTTCAACGGAAAAGCCAATTAAAAATGATGCAATTTGACATTTGTGTCAGGCAAATCTTTTAAGAATATTAAAGTTATTGTATGAAATTTTTGTCCATATCGTCCACTCTGTATGTTTCTATCGCCTTCTGCGGCCTTATTTACCGTATAAAATGAGATAGAAACTTATAGTTAGCACCAACCAAAGCCAACATCACAATAGAAAACTAGCCTTTATAATTAAAATAAAGGAAACCACTATGGTGTGAAACTTTAATGCAGATAACATTTCTACTTATTCTGGTTATATAGGATGTCTCGTAAGTAATGAACCACCTTGCAGGGTCAGATGGGAAATTAAATTCTGAATCGAAAAGTCCTTTACCATTTTTCGATCTGACGTATGATAATTTACTATTAATTAAATTCAATAATCAATCAAGTGCGCGCTATAGCGGCAGAACGCTAGGCGTGGAAGAAGTAGACTGCGGCGGGTCCGATTTTCTTTCTGCGTTGTCTTTGAAAATCAATTTCTTTTTCAATACAAGGTCATTATTTATTGATTTTTAGTCATTTTAAGGGTGCTATTTCTCCTTACTACGGGGTACATTGCTATTTTATTTAATTCAACTTATCCGGGCGCTACGGGACAGCGCTTGACTGAGCGATCGGACCCGCGGCAGTCTTTTTCTTCCACGCCTACCGTTCTGCCGCTGTAGCGCGCATCTGATTGATTATTGAATTTAATTAATAGTAAATTATCTATGCGTCGGATCGAAAAATGGTAAAAGACTTTTTGATTCAGAATTTAATTTCCTATCTGACGCTGCAAGGTGGCCCATTACTTACGAGACATCCTGTATACAATTTGATATGATGGTAGAAATCATTTGCAATCGGAGGTGGTATCGTAACTTGTATTAATTTTTGTCTAGAAACTTTGAAACATGTGTACTAGTCTGAAAATATGATATTGTAGCATGGAATCTAATGAAGTAATCATTTTTAATCAAATCACCTATTTTTCGCATATATATACTACTATACCGTTGCGATCAAAAAAATGTGGACGTCAAGGACAGCTAATTGTCAGTTGGTATAGGACAGCCTTCAATATTTTATATTCAAAAAGTCATTAATTTTGACTTTTAGAACGTGAATAATAGCAGTAATGCTTGGCGCAGATTAAACATTTTTAAACGTCAAAAAGACGCCGTCCAAAATTTTTTGATCGCAACTGTATATGATTTTTCTTCGGAAAAAAGACAGATTGATTTTGATCAAACTATGACTCAATGAAAAATCGACAGTGTGCTTGTGCGATGGATCTTCTTTGGTGAGATTTCACACTTCAATATTTCCTTATTATTTACTCTGTATAAATAACGAAATTTGCAAGAAAAATAAGTATTAGTTCCTAACTGTAAAAAGTTATTTGTTTTTAAAATTAGAAAAACTAATTTTTGTAGGTACTGAAGGAATGCGTTTTCTTCCATTTTTGAAAAATCTGAAAAATTAGCTCTCCGGTGTTGCAATAATTTTTACGATTTCAGTCAATCTATTATTTAGTCGTTGTGACTATAGACTACGCCGAAACCAGGTTTTGGAGGGAAGCCTCGCGTTGGATATAAGATCAAACGACACGTGAAGTTGTGTACTGTGTGTTAAATGGTTGTCGCCAGTGGATTTCTTGTCAATGAATTGGAAATATTTTTGTTGGTAAGTTTTATTTATAACAATATTTAGTCGAATATTTTATTTATTTTGTGATATTTTACAAAAAAATATTGTCAATTAAGTGTTGCAAGTGTTTTAATTACGCTGAAGAAAAATGCGACGTTGCCAAGTATATTTATTTCCTGTACAACTCGAGTTCTTGTCGAAAATTACTTAACCCTTAATTAGGCGCGCCCAAAACGGCTTAAACAGTAAGTCGCGTGGGGTGATTTTGATCCCATTTCTATTTTCTCTGTGAAATTTGGTCCTTTTTCGTTGTAGTACCTGAAATATGTTCTTTGGACCTTAAGCACACTTATGCAAAAATATAATAAGTTGAAATTGATTATTTTGGATTTTATTCAAAAATAAACGTAACTCCACATTTTTTAACAAACAAAAACGAAACGAAAAACGTATTGACGCAAATCATTTAAAAAACTTATTATTCTCTATAATCAGTACACAAGAAACAGGAGTGTTTATCGCAAATCGGTTTTTTACAATTCGTGCAGTTTTTTCTGGTTTTTCTGTCGTTTTTTCTAGGACTAAAATAACACCTCTTTTGAGTTGCGGTAGATGTTGAGGGCGTAGGCTCAGGTTATTCTTCCGCTGATGTACTTTCCAATTTTCGTTTCAGAGGTCTTGGAATAGATATTTTTTTGGTATATTTTTCCTGACATTTATCTGCTCAGTTGCCAGATCCATAGCCAGCGTTTTTAAGAAAATACGACGTTTCAGTTTATTCAAGGTTTATAATAATTACGTGTAACGTAGGAATTGATACCAGCAATATTTATCAACGTAAGGAACACTGCAAGAGGCCACCTTCTAGTTCTTCTTTGGCAAGTGTAAGTAGCAGACAGTTGATCAACCACATCAACACCGGCTTTTGTTGCGTATCTTTAACTGTATCTGCAGAAGAATGCATTGTAGACAAAAGCGTTACGGATCTGTACTTTTTTGGTACATAAGACACCAGCAGCATGTTGTCATAAAATCCAAAAATGCTGCTTTTCGCTTCTCGACGCTTATTGGCGAAAAATTCTGGCGGAATCTCTTTTCGATTTTCTCATAGTTCCCACTAGAGTTAGAGAATAGTTGTTGTACAAATCTTGTGCCAAAGACACACTAGTGTGTGTAGTGTGTGTAGTGTGTGTGTAGTGTACCAATTGTCACAGGTAATATTCCTATTTGTGCCTCTAATTGGTTCGTTTTACTACATCGGCTGGACTGTTACTTTTGGCAAATTCTCCGTCCGGCTGTTTGCCCTCGTACAACTCAAAATTGTATGTATAAAATGTACGGGCATCAACTTTGCTGTACATTTTGAGGCCGTATTTAGCAGGCTTATTGGGTATGTATTGCTTGAAGGAGCATCTTCCCCTGAAGGGTATCAACATCTCATCGATGGTAAGGTACTCACCAGAAGAATAGTTGTCTTTACATTGACGCACAAACAACTCAAAAATTTGTCTTATATGAGCCATTCGGTCAGTGGCTGTTCACTCTTTTTTGGTAGTAAATGAGTCAACTCGAAGACACCTGAGAAGAAATAGAAATCTTTTGGCACTCATGCACATCCGTACAAATTCTTTGCCACTGCCATCAGTGTTGAACATATCCAAGTACGACAGATGGGAAACTCGATACATGCCAGACACTATCAAAATTGTAACAAAAGCTTAGTTTTAGTATCTCTACTAAATTTACCTCTCACCGTTTGTATGTACTCATTCGTTTTATTAACAATTATTTGGATTATTTCCTCTGTTATGAACAATAAAAATGATTCTTTGGGAGTAGAAGCATTTCTTGCTTGCAGTCTTACCCGGTAGATGAGAAATGATATTTCTTGATCTAGATCTTGTAGGCAGAGGGATTTTTTTGAACCACTTACTGCGTTTGTCTTTTCCAACAAAATAGTGTGCATCCCGCCTAACTAAGAGTTAACATAATGACGGCGATGAAAACACTAAAATAAGTGATCTTTAAGTACAGCAAAATTAGTTATATTTATTTGTACCGATTTCATTTTGTTGCCCAAAGTGAGATACGTTTTTTCTCTGCTTGAACCCAAGCGACCTCGTGGCATAATTATACAACTTTAGAAACGAAAAATTCAGGTTTTTTATTTTTTTTAAGTACAATAGAAAAAATAATTTGCGAAATTATTCAAAAAACCGTTATTTTGGAAAAAAATCAAAATATAAATACAGTGTAAACTCTAACGACACTAAAGGAACTGTACATCTTATGGCGTTATAGAGAGTTGTCGTTGAATGGAAAGAAGAAAAATCCGAATTATCGAAAGTCAAAGTTTATTTCAAGCTAGTAGTAATGTACATAAAAAAATAATCTTATTTGAACGCTATTGCGTATATTCTGTTATTTTTGTCTGACGTCTTTTGCTGCACGAGTAATTTTGTTGTATTTTTTTACTTATTTTATTCAGATTTTGCGATATTGAGGGATCTTGGTTATAAAGGAAGTACTTTTCCAATAATTTAGCCGCTTCTAGAGCTTGTTTAATGCTTGGCGAAGGCTCCGGCTCATCCGTCTCATCTTCTTTATCTTCTTGTTCCTGATCCTCAGTTTTTCTCACTGAATCCAAAAGTTCTTTGTGAGTGAAGCCGTTGTAAGTAGGCAGTCGTCTACTTCGATGTAGGTTTGAGGATTTTCCGTAAAATTTCCTGCCATGTTGAACTGTTGCATCCACTCAGTTAATGGAAGGTCATCGTCGATGTCAAACTCAGGATCTGTTTCCACCTCATTACTGGTATTGGTGCAAAGTCCAGTATGTCGAAAAGGGTGCTGTATAGTTGTGGGTGTCACATCTTCCCAGGCTTTTGATAAAAAATTCATTGCTTGCAGCATATTCGGTAGTGATCGTTGAGGCTTTTAATCACACTCTGGTCCATTGGCTGTAAGACACTAGTGGTATTTGGAGGAAGAAATGCCAACTCTATGTTTTGAAGGTTTGATATAAACGGGTGGGCAGGGCAGTTGTCAACAAGAAGTAAAATTTTTCGTCCTTTAAATTCTGAATCCCACTTTCTTCTTCAAAAAGTTCACTGGTCTTAAAACAGTGCGGATTTTTCGATTTACGTATTACTATCAGCTTTTTTTTCTGTACCATCCATATTAGCAGCCACAAGCACCGTAATACGTTCCTAGGAGAGCTTTCCTCCCACATACTTTTCCCCTTTAAATTTCAGAATTTTATATGGAGTCAACTTATAGAAAATTCCTGCTTCATCAGCATTGAAAATGTCAGTTGGGGCATATTTTTCTGACAATTTTCACCACACTGTATTAATCCATTCATGAGTAACACTTCTATCAACACTTCGCGCTTCTCCACTTATTTTACCATAGTTGATATTTTGACGTTGCTTTAATTTTCCGAGACATCCTTCTGATGCTTTGAAAGAATTTAAAGCAAGTTCTTCAGCGAAATTCTTCGCCTTAGCTTTCACGATCGGCTCCGAGATAGGCATATTATTCTGGCGCTGTCGGTGAAACCATGATAGTATATCTTATTAATTATTAGGCTTCTTTAATCTTTTGGAAGATTTCCCCTCCTTCTCTGCTTGGACGATTTTTTCTTTATTTTTCAATATTGTACACGCTAGAGCGGCTAAATCCAAAGCGTCTGCCAACATCACTTATCTTCTCTCCCGTTCTATTGCGCGTATCAGTAAAACTTTTTCGTCAATACACAGTGATTTTCTTTTACTAGCCATGTTTACAGTTTGAAAGTTTGTGAGCAACTAAAGTTAAGTGCACACACAGCTACTTTTGCTTCGCTGCAGCATAAAAAACTGCGCAACTTTAATGAAGCTGAGTGTGAATAGGTCCGCAACCTGTAAAGTAGCGTCTGCAGCACGGTTGCTTGCGATATTTTAGAGTTGCGCGCAATTTCAAATGTAGCCTAGTGTGAACGGCATTTCTTACGAGTTGCAGCCGCAGTAAAAAATATCAAATCGGTTGAAACTTGCGGCGGTAGCGGGTGCAGTTTTTCGTTGGAGTCTAGGGAGAATATGTTGGTACACAATTTTTCACTATACTAATAATAATAATAAAAGATGAAAGAGAAGATTAGAATATTAATAGAAAACTTTCAGTTAGGGAAGTGGGGGAGGCAAAGTGGGCCCCTTAAGGAAAAAATCATAATATCAATATTTTTTTGACGCGTTTATTTTTTTAGACCCTTGATACTTATTTACCATTATTTTGCTGCATCCATTAAAATTAAAAAATCGAAAATTTGCGGCAAAATGGACCCCCCAAAAAAATCCATGATTGATATTTTTCATTCTGTATTTTTATTTTTACAATTAATTATTAAATATTCAATAAACGAACGGTCCTTTTTACCCGTTATAATAGTATAAGAAATCTCAAAAAAGTTTGGCCCCATATTTTTCTGAAGCTTTGAAAATTCGAAGGGGCCCACTTTGCCCCTTCCTCCCCTATCTGTCTTCTTGTTAAAATAAATAATAAGAAGATAGATTTCTGACAGTTTTCAATTTATCTGTATTAAATACTATTATCATCATTATTATTATTATCATGATTATTATTATTATTATTATTATTAATGATAATAGTAGTATTATCAATACACTGTTCACAATCTTCAACTATACGAACACGACAACGGCGCAAAACAAACTAAAAATGTCGCTGCAAATGCTGCATGTTGATGCAAAAGTAGCTTGTTGTGTGTGAACACTGTCGCAACCTTTTATTGACCTTGCAGTTTTTACGAGGCAGCTTCAATATAAAAACTGCGTGCTGCACGCTATTTTGAAGATATGTGTGAACACAATACGCAACTTCTGCAGCCGCAACTCTCAAACTGCGCTGCAAAAGTAGCTGTGTGTGCACTTAAGTTAAGAATATGTTAACGTATTAAGTTCATGACTCCTACTTATTAGTCATGGTCAACAACAGTCTACACATGCAATCCAAATTTTTAAACAAAAGAACGAATTTCTTAGAAAGTTTGATTTGCATGATGCCGACAGTCGAGTTTATTACGGGTTAGGATAATAAAGCGACAAAAGAACTTACACAGCTGCCCACTAATTTTTATTACTTTTTGTTGTCGTTATTGAGAGTGAGTGTAATGCTATATGGAGTGTATCATTGTATGGAAAACAAGCTAAACCAACCAAAAGGTACACACACAACAAACGCGTAAAACTGGAACCGCCGGTAGGTACCAAGAATGATTACATGTATTCAAATGGACTATAACATAGTAGCCGCTTGTTGCCGAGCAGCAAGTCGGCAACCAATTGCGCACATAACAAAAGCCTACTTTGGCGACTTCAGCCATCGGCGTTTTCAAAAGCTTGCATACAGGGTCGGACTGAAGAAAATCAGAAATTTTAAACAAAGCGTATTTTTAGGTCCATTCACTCCCATATTGAATGATCGTATGTATATAGTGGCGTCCAAATTTGGTATCACGAAAAAATAAAGGTATCTCTCAATTTAATGAACTTGAAGTGAAAATATTACTATTGATGCATTATAAGTATAAATACGGCTCTGTATCTATTCTCATTAACAAGACAAAACAAAAACAATCTGTTACGTGGTGGGGTAAGCAGAAACGCAGAAAATTTATGAGAAAAAAATAATGTGACGACAACAACATTCTTTAGATCAGGCGTGGGCAATTTTTTTCGTCATCGGGCCAAATGAAATTTTTCATATTGCGAGGCGGGCCCGGGCCGCATTAAGTCAAAAAACAAAAAATGATTTATGGATGTACAAAATTCTCAATATATTTAAAATTAGAAATAAAATATAAATAAAGTAAAGCAAACAATTGAAATATTTGGAAAATGTTTTTATTGTGATAACAACAAAATATTACGTATAAAGAAAACAAAACAAAAATAAATAAATGTGAAATAGAAATTCAAATGAGATGGAAGAAATTGCCTATGCTCGCGATCCATGATTTCTTCGAAATTGGGATGTAAATCGCTCGTGGCTATTCGCAAAACATGTCCTAAATTTTCATCTGTTAAGCGTGATCGGCTTTTATTTTTTTTTGTTTTTTAACAAAGAGAAAGTAGCTTCACACACATAAGTGGATCCAAAAAATGCCAAATATTTTTGTGCATGATCCAATATATTTTTAAATATTTCTGGATTTAAAGAAGCATAAAATTCTGTTAAGGTGCATTGTCAAGCGCGCGGCTGAAGCGGCTAGAGCAGCGCAGCTGGAGTCGCGTCAGATTGGTTTACGTTGAAATATATGGACCGGTTGTCAATGACGCGACGGGCGCGTGGCGACAGAAGCGGCTGTGGCGACTCTAGCGACACGACTGCTCGGAAAGCAGTCCAGCCGCCACAGATAAAGTTTTATATGGTTTAAAAGCCGTTTACTAGCAAAATGGATGATTTTTTATACAGATTTAAATAAAATATATAAATGAATAAACGTCTCTTATATTATTTTCAGATTTTCTTCTGTTTTTTTTTTATAGAGACAAAACGAAAATAAATCAATTACTACATTACAAACTTATTAACAAATATATGAAATAAAAAATACAGTTTTTTTTTAAAATTCATCTGGGCTTATTGGATGTCTAATTGGTGCACATGATTGTTTTTTCAAATCATTTTCAATTAAAGGCAATATAAAATTAAACTGATTAATGTTAACGCGAAAAAAACTTCGAAATCTTGGAAATTCTCGTCTCTTCGGGTTGAAAAGATTTCGTGAGGATTGTTTATTATTAATTGTAATAACAGTTTTTCTTTATCTCGGTCTATTTCGGTAGCGCACCACAAAACCAATGCTTTCTCCATCGTAGTCAGTTAATAACTGATTCGTCGTGTTTACAAATGCGCGTGTGCAATAGCGGCTGTAGTCGCGCACTTGACACTCATATGGGCCGCTGCAGTCGCGCGACTCTAGATACGCTACTCCAGCCGCGCTGCTCTAGCCGCTTCAGCCGCGTGCTTGACAATGCACCTTTAGCGGTTTATCTGCAAACTGGTTTTTAAGAACCAAATTTGATTGTAAATTAATTAATTCTAACTGAATGCAAGATGGTGCATCGGCGACATTAAAATGAAAAGGTTGGCTTACCAACGATAAATTTTTTGAAATTTTTTGAAAATCATTAAATCTCCTAATAAATTCATTGTGCAAGGCGCTTACTATAGCTTCATATTTTTGGAAATCACTATCCTTCAAGTATTTCCCTCTTTCTTGTAAAATGGAAAAGTGGGTCAACTGCTTATTCTGAAATAGCTGGGAAAATAATTTTAGTTTAGTGGTAAACGATGTGATATTAGTAAACATGTCAAAAACAAATTGATGCTTTCCTTGCAATGATAAATTCAATTGATTCTGATGCGAAAACATATCAACAGAAAAGAAAAAATCGTTCAGCCAATGTTGATTTTGTAATTCATTAAATTCATTTAATTTGTCTTTAGCAATTAAAAAATTAATAATTTCATCCAACAATTCATAGAATCGCTTTAGCACTTTTGCAAGACTAAGCCACCGTATTTCGGTATGATATGGGATATCGATAAACTCACACTCAATATCTTTCAAAAATGTTGTAAATTGACGGTGATTTAAAGCTCTTCCACGAATAAAATTAACTACCTTCGTTATAACTGATATTACATGTTTAAGATTTAAAACTTTTGTACAAAGAACTTCCTGGTGGATAATACAATGTAAAAAAATCATTTCTTTTCCTGGAATCGTCTTTATTTTGTCCATTATTTTTTTCAGCAACCCGATATTTTTTCCTGTCATGCTAGGACAACCATCGGTTGTTATGTTCACTATTTTCTCCCATTTTATGTTGTGTTTCTGCAACACTTCTTGGAGAGCTATAAAAAAAATCTTCTCCTGTTGTTGTATCCTTCATTGGATAGATTGAAAGCAGTTCTTCTCTAATTTCAAACTTATGATTGATACTTCGAATGAAAATTAAAAGTTGACTAATATTATTAATGTCACATGACTCATCTAAAGCCAATGCATAGTAAGAACAGTTTTCCAATTTTAATTTTAATTGACCATATAAATTACTTGAAATATTTCCAATTCGTTCCGGTGAAAAAAGTTGATATTTAACGAAATGTTTTGTAGAATAATGCCTTTTTAGATTATATTCTTTAAAAACAGAAATAGTCTCGTTACACACTAAACAAATAGCTTTGTTGTCTATATTGGCAATTAAATATTTAACCGTCCAGTTATCATTAAAAATTCTGCATTCCATATCGATTTTTCTTTTTTTTAAATTAAAGGTCGTGGCAGATTTTTACATTCATTCGCAATATTTTACAATTTTGGAAGTGAAATATAATATACCTACATACCTACTTATAATCTCGTAATATTAAAATGTGATATAAACTAAGCCGAATCAAAACAAATTTTCTAATTAGGTAATAACAAGTTTTGAATTGTTAAAATATTTTATATTTATGCCCTTTACAAAAAATATGCAGCGGGCCGGATTCGACAACTTCGCGGGCCGGATTCGGCCCGCGGACCGGCGGTTGCTCATGTCTGCTTTAGATGATAAACAGCACAGTGTTGTCAGATCAAAATCTAATAATTTCTAGAAATTTAATAGATTTAACTGGAATTATATTAGAGAAAAATCTCATTTTCATGCAACATAGAAGAAGGAAACTCTACAAATTACTACTTTATTCATACAAAAACATTCTAAAAAAATGTTTTCTATGTTATCATTACATGAAATTTAAATCATTAGGTCTAATGAATTTTCACTACATCTGGCAACAGTGGAATTATGTATGACGCTATCGGCTACTATCAATTACCGATCACTAGTAAGAAACGTGACCGGCAAGAAATTTATAATGGTAATCCGCGCCTGTTGTCCGAGAAAAGATGCATCAGCAATTTCCTATTTTAAAACATGTATGAATAAGCTTCTGCCAGCTTTTGCTGTGTGCGCCCTAACCTGACCAGCGCCTGCTCGACTTGAGCAGACCGATCGTGAGATGTTATCTTACTTGCAACCGTCGGCGTCAGCGTTTGTTTTGTGTGTACCCAAAGACGAGTGATTTAGACGCTTTAGGGCAGGCATGCGCAACTTGGCAAAGACCTCGGGCCAGGGAGCAAATATCACACCATATCGCGGGCCGATTCTATGTATGACATATGATAAATATTAACACAATAACATTTGAAAATGGTTACGGATCCGGCCCGCGGGCCGTACGTTGCACATGCCTGCTTTAGGGAGTTTGTCGTTAAATCGAGTGACGTTACATGGAGTTTACACAGTATTTACAAATTGAAAGACAAAAAATCGAGTTGTGAAATAAAACTAATATCTGCGAAAACTATCATAATTTTAGTGACTGGAACAATGCAAAATAATTCTTGAATTATTCAAAAAAAAGACTTGAAAGCTATTTACAAATAACTATCTAAAATAAAATCGATTATTCCAATTACTACTATAACAATTAACAGCAACTTAACTCAGCGAAGGCAATTGTTTGCACCATAAATCTAATAATAATAACCACCACGCTCATAACTTGAGACAAATTGAACATCAACATCTATCGGAAGAGGATACTTCTCAGCTTTATGTTGGGTGTTGTTTCTGGTCCTGGGTGTGTCCCGATAAAATTGCTCTTACATATATTAGTGGATATTTACCGGGAGCCATCGAAAATACATCACCCCTAATCCACTTAAATATTTTTTCAATCTAGAATAGAATGTTTCAACCCCGTTCGTATAAATTCCTGTTATTGGGTCAACAAAGTTTCTCGCAAACTGGCAAACTTTTCGTTGTGTTGAATCGGTCGATTGTGAAATGTAGTGAAGGTTTTGGACTTTTTGGACCAGTCTGTGGTGCGTCTGATTGTATCAACGTCGACTCTCTTGCGGAAAGCAGTGGATAGGCAACGTTCAGATATTACGTAACGTTTTTCATTGCAAAATTTTCACCCCTCTTCCCTATCATAACGTATCGTAACATTTTTAGTTAAAAATTGTAAACTAACACTAGTGTTAAAAATGACAGATCAGCTTTATAATAGTTACTTTTGTCACAAGGATTGTAACATCAATCTTTATGGCACGAGTCGTGAAGTTTATCGGACATACAAAATTTTATGTACTAGCGTAAAAATAAAAAAAAAACATTAATTATTTTGAATTAATTATGATCGCGAATGTGAATATTAAATTCAAATTAGATTGATTAATTGATTTTAAACAATCAATCATATTCATCCGAGAAGTATTCAGGCCGTCGATAGCTCAAGGGTAGAGCGCCCCAACGTCCGGAAAACACGGGGAGATCCGTGCTATGTTCGACTCCCGATCACGGCATGAATATTTTTCGGATGAAAATGAAAGCGAAACGAAAAGGTCATTTGATTGATTGATTAAAATCAATTAATCAACCTAATTTGAGATTAACTATTTTGCTTTAAATTCAACATTTTTAAAATTAAAAATTCAAACTTCCCGACTCTCCGTTTCCATAGTAACCAGTTGTTTTTCTACTTGATTTTGAGTTATTGAGTATTATAAAGTACTTCACTCAGTGATATAATGAAATCGTTATGTCACTGAGTGATATAATGGAGTACTTTATAACACTCAAACTTTACCTATAAAATGTTACCTTAGGTCACGCTAGTACATAATTACATTGACAGATATATTTGTCAAAATTAAAATGAGCAATTGAACAACGAGATGCATTTATCATGACAAATTAGAATTTTGTTCTGTCAAATAGCAAATGTCAAATATAAATTCAAGACCTTCTCCTTAAGAAATCTGTTGATTTTAAGAAATTTGTACTGTGTTTGTAGAAAAAATAGTGCATGCTACACGGGTTAAAAGTGATTTTATTTTGCGCGTGGGGTTGCTCCACTCGCCTCCAGCTCGTTTTGCAAACTTCCCACTAGCCAAATAAAATGCCACTATTAACCCTTATATCATAAATAACTACTATATATTATTATAAATTTAGTTTTATGGATTAATTTTTATAAAGTTTAATACTAGTTTATTATTGATACTTATCGATACTTATAAACCCTTAGAAGGCAGATTTTTTATATCAAATAATTATATGTTTCTGCTTATGAAACAGACTCATAGTAATTCAGGGAGTATGAAAAAAAATAGAAAATATTTTTTATTTGTTTATAGAAAAAAATATAAGGTGGTCTCTCCACGGTACCACCGAGCAGCAAATAACACTAAGTTAAAAGCATAAAAATGTATTAAAATAAACTAGTATGTATTACATATTTAAAAGTATTTTAACGTTCTAATGTTAGTTATGAAATGCCACAAAGCAATTTTTTTTGTCGTTCAAGCATAACCCGGCCTCACAGGTGGAACAATACCTTCTGGTTCGATGTTGGTCCGCTTTGGAACTGCACAAGGCACATCGTCTGGAAGTACCATGTAGAGGCATGTGTTGGACTTGGTCCCACCTTTTTTCTAGAGAAACCCTTTTTTTTAAATTGGTTTACTGGAGATGGTGCGGCTGTTGGTCTGCTTCTTTTGGGTAACTCAGGGCCGGCTCCTATCAACCTATCCACAATGGCCATCCGGAAATGTTTTAAGTTCATATTATTTGCCCTACCCGCCCTTTGCGTAAAAATTATAAACGAGTTGACCACTGCAGCATCCACAAAATACCAAATAATTCGATGGTACCATTTGCGACTCTTCCTATTAATTTCGTATGTTTTTTTAGTTGATCAAATGTATCAACGAAACTCATACTGGAGTTTTAATTTATGACCTTTATAGGGCAGCGAATAATTTCCTTTTCTCCGTTTTTCTGTTTTCGACTTGCCGTTTCAATGGGATCAGGTCTATGGAAATTGCTGACACACAAGACAACTCTGCTATCCATCCATTTCATAAAGGAAATTCCGTCATTTGTCATTCCCCAATCCACGTCACCCCGTTCCATCGCTTTATCGGTTATCAAGTCTTTGGGTATGCCAATTCTTTTCCTTCCCACAGTGCCACATGCATGTATTTTTTTTCTTTTTAATTCTCGTAAAAGGGGTAGCGAGGTAAGGTAATTATCAAAATACACATGGTGATTGTTGGCGCGTAATAAGTTGAAAACGTTTCAGAAAGTTTGGTCAACAATGGTCTGATTTTATATAACTTATCATAATTTGGGTCCCCCCGTTTTGGCTCAAGTACCTTGTCATTCAGATGTAAGTTACCCAAAAGCCAGTCAAAGCGAGTACGAGGCATGAGACTTGAAATAAAATGATCTCTCAGTTCCATCTCTCGGTAACTTTGTAACCGTTTGATGCCCATCATCACATTTATAGCGAAAAAAACTTCAATTTCGTTTTTATTTGTGTTTACAAAGGACTTGCCTGTTGCAGCAGTAGCTTGGGTCGCATACAGATTTGTTTGGTACGCAATATGTTCAAATAAATTGTCCGGAAATAAACAGAGAAACACATCCACAGGTAGCTCGATCTCTTCAGGCATATTACGAGGGCCACATGTCTTGTCGAATTTTTCAGTTGCCGCATATTGCCCTACATTATTCGTCCAATCGAATATGTTTTTTCTCAGTTCCTGTCGCAATTGTGAAAGGAGAATATTGTCTTCCGGACTGAAATTATCCTCATTATGCTGGACGTCAACATCAGGGTCAGGGTCAGAGTCAATGTCCATGACATATTCATGTTCTATATTGTTATCTATTCCATTTACTTCAGCCTCTAATTCAACAGTGGTGTTCTCTGTAACTAAAAGTTGGGCTTGATCTTCTTCGTCGTCACTGGCCTCTTCATTATCTTCCGATTCGTCTCCAGATCGAATTTCCTCAAAAACTAAACTTTCGTACTCTTCATACGTCATACCGTGTGACGATTACCGCCGAATCTCATAGAACAAAAATTAATGAAATAAATTATAAGGACGAACGTTTAATAAAAACAACAAATACCTAGGTAGTTTTTTTGATAAAAAATGAACTTTTAACTTTAATACGATACAGCACATTTAAAATTCAAATGTACAATTGACTAATATAATTAAACTTATCAGTAACGTAAAAAAATATTTTAATCAATATTATCCTTTTTTAGTTCTGCTTCTCTTTTTTGGAGTTCAGCGATTTTTCTTATCAATTCAGCTGCTTCTTTTTTTTCAATAACGACTTATTTTATTTTTAATTTCAATTTCTTTAATTTTTCATTTGTTGGCTGATTTATTTGTTTCTTTTTCTCAAGTTTTAGTTGCTGCTTTCGAAGTCTTTCTTCTTCTTTTCGAACACGTTCTTTTTCTTTCTCTATTTTCGTAATCTCTTGTTTTTCAATTTTTATTTTTTTTCTTAATACTGCTGGTTCTTTGATCCATTCTCGTCTTCTTTGGCTTTTTGAATTCATTGCTATTGAATACTGGTCAGTACATATGGAATTTTTGTTGTATACACTGAACGTTTTTTTTTTGAAAGATAACACCGCTAGGACAACGTAAAAGTCTTTTTTCTTCGATCGTGTGTAAACGTCCATTTTCCGTGCATGTA
Organism: Epicauta chinensis; assembly: GCA_021725515.1. NCBI lineage: Eukaryota > Metazoa > Arthropoda > Insecta > Coleoptera > Meloidae > Epicauta > Epicauta chinensis. The sequence continues at coordinate 86,061 of JAEDXX010000207.1, forward strand.
TGGAGCTGTCGAAAGTGTCCGATTGCAGTAGGTTTCGCGGTTGCTGTAACAACTTTAGTATATAACATGGAAAATGATCCTGGTTGGCTGAAATTTTTATTTTCCGCATAAATGCGGAAAATGGTAATTTTCCGCACGCTTGAGAAAACAAAAACACTGGAATATATTTGACAATAGTAATCAATAAATGCATATAATTTATTTCATTAAAATTAAATATAAAATCAACAAATTGCTTGTGTTTACAAACGATCGTAGAAAAAATAGCGTACTATATTCGTGGGAAAGTATCTTTTCGGAACTCCTATGTTATGCAGCACTCCCTCCGCTCCGCTCCGGTCGTGTCGCAACTCACATACTCGATCCGAAAAGATTCGCTTTCCGCACTTATATCGTAATATATTATTAAATGGTTCAAAGAATTTTTCAACTTCTAGGTCACGATTATTAGTTATAACGGAGTATTGTAATAGAAACGCGGGGATACTGATATGCTTCAAAAGTTGGTGACAATTATCGCGACAGTAAATTAAAAGTGATAATTAAGTAAAATATTTGTTACATTTTTGAAGTATAAAAAAATATAATCTCATAATATAGATATCAAAACATTAATTCATAGCAAAACACAGATTAATCGAACCTACAATTGCACACTGCCTGACAGAAACCGATGATATTTTCTCTTAAAACGACAAATTAGTTTTTAATAATTTACAACAAACTAATTAATTAAATTACATACCGGATCGTTTCTTAATTATATTTTGAAAATTCTGAAATTTATTGGTGAATTTATTGAAATTATAAACAATTATGTATCAGTAGTATATAATGTAATAAAAAAACATCCGCGGTAATAATCACACTTATTCTAATATTTTACGGCAGAAGCTACGCACCCTGAAAGTTTCCAGAAAAAGGAAAATGAACAGATATTTTATCGAAACAGTTACTTTATTGTTTCTCAAAGTATCCTTCTTTAAGTTTTAAGCACTTTTGCATTCGAACAAACCAGTTATCAACGTATTTATTCCAATCTGAAGTAGATATCTCACCAACATGTCTTTTAAATGCTTCAACGGCCTCTTCCGGTGTTGAAAAGCGTTGACCACGCAACTTGTTCTTGACAAAAAGAAACACAAAAAAGTCTTTTAGTGAAAAATCATGCGAATACGGACAATGAATCATTAATTCGATGTTTTTCTCCTTTAACACGTTCGCTGATGGCTTAAATTCACATACGAGCACCATTCGAAAATGCAATTTTAATATTCGCTACAGAAAATCGGACAACACGTTTTTTATACAACTTGTAAAGAAACGCGAACCAACAAACAATAGTTATTTACTTTACAATGTGGGAAAGTGACACTATTCACAAGAGCGGATAGAGGCCGAAGGCCGAGTGATCCAAATGCGCGAGTGTGAAAAGTCACTTCCCACCGTGTAAAGTACAACATTTTTTTCAATACTAACGACCTTTGATTTAATCTATTTTTTATTATATTATTTATATATACAGGATGTCTCGTAAGTAATGAATTACCTTGTAGGGTCAGATAGGAAATTAAATTCTGAATCGAAAAGTCCTTTACCATTTTTTGATCTGACACATACATAATTTACTATTAATTAAATTCAATAACAAATCAGGTGCGCCCTATAGCGACAGAATGGTAGGTGTGGAAGAAGTAGACTGCCGCGGGTCCAATCGCTCACTCACGCGCTTATGTTTTCATTTTTTTCTCTGCTATAGCACGCACCTGGTTGGTCATTGAATTTAATTAATAGTAAATTATCTATGCATCAGATCGAAAAATGGTAAAGGACATTTCGATTCAGGATTTAATATTCTATCAGACTCTGCAAGGTGGTCCATTACCTACGAGACATAGTGTATGTATTGGATAAAAATAGAAATATTTGTTTACATTTTTGACATTCTAGAAGCCAAAGAAACACGTTCGAGGAAATACTACAAGGGCGACTTGCGTCGCTAACTTTAGTGAGACCGAGACAGTTGTCGTGTTTAGTTGGGTTTTAGCCAATCTGTAGTAGTCGCAATTGTTTTTAATCGAAATTTAAATTCAAATTAACCGAAATTAATTGAATCACTGGGACTAATTAATATATAATTTAATTGAAGATAGAGGCATTTTAATTCTCAGTTTTTTGTTTTTTTTCTTATATTCCAAAATTTAATCTGTATTTTTGAATTGTTGAAAATGTGTGGTATTGAGAAAAGACCAAAGCACTGCAATAGCGCTGGTTTTATTTTATGTCGAGAAATACCAAATTTTTATTTTGTAATGTATTATTCTACCTATTGTAAAATGTACTATTTACATTAAAAGTCAGTTGTCCACAATGTTCAAAATGTACTGGGTTTTCTCGACAAGAAATCTGAACTTCATCATCTGTGATGTTTCATATACCAGATTTTTACTATTGAGGGAGTCACCTAATGCAATTTCAGTCAATACTGTATTAGAAGTTTTGTTGTGATTTACATTATTTATTAGTCAGGTGTTGTATACAGTTGCGATCAAAAAAATTTTGGACGACAAGGACAAATAATTGTCAGTTGGTATAGGACAGCCTTTAATATTTTATATTCAAAAAGTCATTAATTTTGACATTTCGAACTATGGAGTCTATATTTCGAACGTTAATAATAACAGTAATGCTTGGCCCAGATTAAACATTTTTAACCGTCAAAAAAACGCCGTCCAAAATTTTTGATCGCAATTGTATTACCTATGAGCACAAAATTTATTAAAACGAAAACCTAAAGAAAAATACAATTAAACACACAGATACTTCATAAATTTATTGCACATAATAGAAATTTAAAAAATCCACTATACAAAAATTTAACATAATATTACTCATATTTCATGAACTCATCGCTAACAATTTCTCGAAAATCAATTTTGGTATTAATTCCTGATCGCTATTTATTAGGAGTAAAATGTAGGACTTTCGTTTCCACGATTCTGGTGCTAGTATTTCTTGCAAATAATGTTGAACGATATCATCGTCCAATTCAATCACCAAATGATGTCTCTGTTATGGTTGAGTCAATTCGTTGATGTTATTTAGACAATGAATCAATGATTTGATAACCGAATTTCTAAAATCGAGGAATGCTAGTTTTGATGCAAACTTTTTTTAATAAATAAAATAAGCATTAAATAAGGCCAAATTCAATATATGAAAAATATTTTTTTGTACCAGCGCAGTGTTTTTCGAGAACATGAATAATATGAGACTAATCGATCAGCTCTATCAATATCAGACATGTTAAGGTTGTAATCTTGTTCTTTAGGATTTTGTTTGATTATTCCATGTTTATTGTGTGTTTCAATCATATCCGGATGGTGGGCGGTGTTAATACAAAGAACTTCACGTTTATCTCTCCATTTTGATATGTAAATACCACCCTTGCTAGCCCATATATGATCTCCTTTTTTTAGTTTTTTTGGAAATTATACTTTCTGGATTTCCTTTTCTAGTGGTTCGTAAAGTCCCCACCGAATGAGTCTTATTTGATAGCAATAAATTAGATAGTGAGATACTATTGTTATCCATATATAAAATATGGCCTTTTCCTAAATATGGTTGCATAAGACGTATTACGAGTGATTCAGTTTTAGATATTGAAGAATTATCGGATTGTTTTCCACCATATATTTCTAAATTAAAAATATAAACGTTACGGTCGCAAAGTTCGAAAAACTTTATGCCATATTTACACCTTATTTTTTATATATTGCTTGAAATGCAATCTTCCACTAAACAATAGAAGGGATCCATCCAGCGATAGGGCTCTATTCGGATTGTATGCACTTTGGCTGCTCCTTTTGAATTCTTCAACAAATGAAGAAATTTTGTTAAGGTTCTTATCACTAATGTTGGGATTTACATTTAAATTGCGTAAGATTTGTTCGAATCTACGGCCAGACATAGTATGTCTAAAAATTGGGTGCCAATGTAACGGATCAGTACAAAACTTATTTCGTATTTTAGACGATCTGGTATGGCCATTTAAAAGACTCAATCCTAGAAATTTCATTAGCTCATTTTCATCAAGAGGTTTAAATTGTTTATGCCTCGCAGTGTTGCCAGATGACTAAAGGCGAAAATCATGAGTTTTACTATCAAAAACTGTGAGAAATCGTGAGAAACCAGAAGAAGTCGTCACGTTAGGTTGGGGTGGCGCGAACTAACGACTGGAATTTTAAATTATCCTTTATTGTAAATTATTTAGAATATTCCATGATTACCTAAATATGAACATTTCAACTGTTGCATAAAGGAAAAAATACATTTCAACAAAATATTTATTTTAAGATTTGAAATTCTTAAAATATTATTCAGTGTATTATAACTAAAAAAATAATAATTATTGCCTTAACTACAATTAATATAAGGATGTGGCTATTTGCACCTACTGTAGGTATGAATAATTGGCTATTTGCACGTACTGTAGGTACGAATAATTGGCTATTTGCACCTACTGTACAGATTTCTACAGTTCCAAAATTACTAGTCTTCCAATTGAAATTAATACTATATTACCTTGAACTAATGATAAAACGAAAAATATTGTATAACTTGTTTTGTTCAATGTGGTGCTTCTTAATTCTAACATCTTCTCAAGTGCTTGTAAATATTATAGATCATATTATTTCAATGAAGGCATTAAGTACACACCCACAGTAATACCCTCACTTACCCTACCCCTCAAAGCTATTGGCTATTCACTATAAAGAATTTGCTGAGCTTTCAAATAATATGTTTATTTGCGATATGCTTCAATCGTGTCTTGAAATATGAACCCTACATTGCATTTTCTGAAAAAAAGTCGGTAATTTCAGTCACGTGTCTTGCTGATTGCCCTGGTGAACGTATACTTGTATTCTTTGAGCGTGTGATAGTATTTTGAGTTTTCGTTTGATTTTTGTAGGGTCATTGAGTTAATTATGTCAAAGCGTTCTCTTCATTTAGAACAAAATGAACAAAAGATATATGTTAGTGAAACGACTGACTATGGGGCTTGTTTAGGATTGGAATTTAAAAATTCAATTTCATTAATTTATTGGTAAATCCGCCCCTCTATACTCTCCATGTATTTACAGTTTTTCTGTTATTTATTGGCATAGTTATTTTGTTCTAAAAGGAACGTGTTTTCTTTCATAATTAATTATACTATAGGAACATGTGATTTGATAAGACCGCCTGTAAAATTTATTGTTTTCTCCTCAAAAATTTTATCTACTAAAAGTTCTGTAACATTTATATTTTCATCGTACTTCATTCGAAATACTTATAAGTAAACATATTCCGGTGATATTTCCAATTCTTTTCATTATTTTTCTCAACGTTTTCGCGAAAATGATAGCACAATTAGCAGGAACACTGAAAATGGTATGCTTGGAATTTTGCACCATACAAACTCTTTCGAGGTTTTTTCATTCACCTGCAATTTTTTTGCTTGCTTAGGGAACGTTCAAATATTACGTAACGTTTTTTTTTACACACATAAATATTATTTTCTTATTCGTGTTTTGCAATTTGTTTTATATGGGCATTAGCGACACCTGATCAATTAGTAAAATTCTGGAAATAGCTTTTACACATAGCAACATTCCATTGGCGATCGACACATCTCATTTTTTGTGGAATATTTTCTTGTTCGCTAAGTCTTTGATTTTGACGAAACTTTGAGTTTGTTTCTTCACATATATTTGTAAAACGAAACTATAAACATATTCTGCAACTTCAGGCGGCTGAAAACGTGGTTTGTGAAGGGTCGTATTGAAGTTGAAAGAGACTAAAGAAAAGATATGTGAAATGGACATTTATAAAACTAAAGAGCTCATTTCTTCTGTGATTTTATTTACCATGTAATAAACTATAGTGCTATTTAGATCTATATCATATATATATTTGAAGACAAGCAATAATACAAACGAGATCAAAAAAATTACAATCAAAAAGTGCAATGATGGTAGTAATAAGAAAAGATGACTGAGGCAATTACTGTATCTAAAGTTAAATTTGTAGAGTATATTGACAATAAAGGAATCGTAGTACATTCAATATAAAATTATTGGAATAAAAATACGTCAACGTTACATTATACATATAGAAAATATCCTTCCGTTTTATTTTTTTAGTTATTCGAAACTTCTACAGAAGTTGAATAAGAATGAATTTCAAAATCTATGTAAGAATAGTTATTTTCGATACGTATGCGTAAAGTGAGGTTTTCGAGTAGGGTGAAATTGAAGCACGAGTCTAAGAGACTGACGCATACACAACGAGATCGAGTGCGCTGTGTATCCCCACGAGCCGTGAGGCGAGTGGGGATAAGCGCACGAGATCTCGTTGTGGATGTGTCAGTCTCTTTAGCGAGTTCTTCAATTTCACCCTACTGGATACCTCACTTTACGCATAAGTATCGAACATAATTTTTTATAACGACGAATTCTAAAGTTTTGTAGATAGAAAAGAATTAATTATTTCTAAAAAAATTTTAGAAAATAGTAAGGTTAGTTTATTTCCTCGCACACTTGATCCAGTTAAAAATCACTACTTATTTACTTTCACGCACGCTGCTGTACTTTCACGCACGGTGTTGTACTTTCACGCACGCTTACTATAGATCGTTATACCATGCTCTGAATACGGTTCTTTACGCACGCCATACAACGCTCGAATATTGAACTTTAGAAGCGGGAGTTATAAAAAATTATAAACATCTACAACTCAATGTTGTAATAAGAATTTACAGTATAAGATCTCTCTGCCTCCCAACCCGCTCGTCATCTCCTCATTGGCTACCACCGATCTCTATATTATAGAGATCAGTGCTGGCTACAGTTTGGTGTTTCGTTGGTTGCAAATATAATTTCTTAGTGCCGCTCGTGCGGCCATTGATTCATAGACAACTTGACTGATGTTTTACGAGCGGCTGGAGGAAGTTCCCCCTTAAGATCATAAGCTTCTGAAACTGTCTTGCCGACAAATGTTTGGCCTAAAATGAAATAGATCAATAAAAAAAAAACAGACAATCTTTGTAATTAGTGTTCATACATTTCTCTTATTAGGATATACTTAATACAGGCAGAAAATATTGTTACGATTTCAGGAAATCGTTATAATGTTCCGGATATTCTACACACTTGGAAAAATATTAGAGGACGGAATCAAATAACCTAGGCAGGGTTGATAATTGTGTCAGGACTAATAAAAAAATAATAATACGGTAGGAATTGAGTTTGATTGAGGTTGAAGATTGAAACTGAGCATCGAGAATTTTTATTGAAGTTGTAACAATTTTTAAACTGTATTATTTTAATAAATTCGTGACAATATTTTTATTTCAGTTTTCTATTAAATGTCGTTTGTTTGCTTCTTGTTTTCGGACGACCTTTACATTTTATTTTAGTTCTAAATTTCAAATTCATTTCTGATTCACTGTTGCCTTCATTTTCTGTTTCTTTACTTTTAGAATTTTTCAACGAAAGTTCCTTTGAATATGATGTGTCTATGTTTTTTGCTTCTTGTACATTTTCCGGCAGAGTTTGAACCAATTCGTGGATTTTGGAGCTGTTCAAGAGCGATGATCCTTGCCTGGCATTATTTTCGATAATTTTTAATTCTTGCATATAATTCAAAAATGATGGTGTACCATGGTGCGACAGAACATCCGCTATATTTTTAATTGCATTGAACGCCATGTTAAATTTTTCTCTATCAGTTAGAGCTCTTTGATTTTTATTTTGATTATTTTCACTATCATCAAAATCTTCGAAGTCATCATCTAGATTTGTGTCTGAATCATCTTCAGATTCTACTACATTTTCTTTATTTTTATAACGATCATGGAAGCATTCTACTGCAAACATATCAATTTTTTGTTCTTTGCGCACAAATAGTATATGGCGACATGGAATGTTATACGATTTCCAGAAACTGCATGTACAAATTTCTAAAGTTGTATTGTAATTTTTGGTGGTACCATCTTTAAAAGCTTCCTGAACTTCACTATCTCCTGTTTTTACCATATTCGATTTGTAATGGAAAAGCAATTTTAATGATTTATGATATAATTGTAATCCACCTGATGTTAGTTTTTGCGAAGCAATGTGTAACAATTCCCTTATATCAGGATTTGGATCCATGATCCGATACACCTTTTGCGTTGTTTTAGCTATAGTATTTTTTAATCTTAATGTAACATATTTTATAAGTTCCATTATACAAATTGCGACAGAGGGAACTGTTTGAAACTTATCTTTTATGTGCCTCTTTAGTGTCCAAAAAGATCTTTCTATTCGATTTGTCGTCGAATCACCCATCATGGGAAGATATTTCTGAAAACAATACACCCACATTTCTTTACATGAATCCCAGTTTCTGTTAAATATCTCAACAAATGAAATTTTTTTACTCTGTAAATAAATTTGTACTGTTGTTGTTTTATTCAATAATTCAGTTTTATTCAACTAATATTCTCCGAGTGTGTGTGAATATAACACTTTTTTGAATAACTGTAATATGTTATTTTTCTCATCAGGGTCGCAATTGAATGCAGTAGATATTAATTTTTTAGCATACTTTATAACATGAAATTTACGTAATAAAATGTGCGACGAAGTAAATGTCTCACGTATTGCTGATATTTCAGTAAAATCTTTGTCGATTAAGAATACCGAAGGAACAGTTACACACAAGGTTTTAAATTCGGAAAGACATTCCTTTAAATTTGATAGAGTTTCTTCTGAAATAAACGCTATAGCTGCCAACTCTGATTTTCCAGTAATGGAGGAATAGTAACAAAACGCAGTTAATTTATAATTTTCCGTATTAAAACCAAATGACACATCAAGTTGAATAAGTGATGGACAAGATTGTCTGAAAATGGAAATCATTTCTTCTGAAGCTAGAAATATAGTCTTAATTTTGTTGTCATCGCAGTAAGTAATTTTATATTTTCCTCCTTCCTCTTCAAGTTGAATTAAAAATTTTTTCAGTTCCATCTCATTCTCTTCCGAACACGAAGGGAACATTTTGTTTCTAATGTTTTGTATATCCTTCCGAATAAGGCATTTTCCAGACTTCTTCTTCAAAACTTCAGCTATCATAGAGTCTTTTGCATTTCCTAATACTAAATCTGTTACGGATTCAAAACCATCTTCCTTGAGTTTAGCATTTCTCTGATAATAACTAAATTCTTCTTTTCCGACACTATGATTGTGGTTGAGCGATACTTTTGTCACCTTCCATTTATTTTCTTTATTTTTGTATAAATTAATCTTTGCAGTACATCCTTTGAAAAAATAATGTTGATTCGGTCTCTCACCACGGCACTTTGACTTTCTTTCTATTCCGTGGCAACATTTGTAAACAATCTGTTTTTGTGAATGACTCCTCACTACAAACGGTTGGTAATTATGTTCACAAAATTTGTGGAAATATCGATTTACTGTGTCATATGATTCAAAGGTTTGACCTTCTTTGAATTCATAAAGGTCTCCTTCCATTTCTGAAGTTCTAAAAATTTGACAAAACAGGTAAGATGGGGCAATTTTTGGGTTGATTTTTTGGATTTCCAAATTAAGACGTTTTTCTTGATTTACATTATTTTTATATCATTGTTATTTATTTATGTTGTAAATTATATATATATATATATATATATATATATATATATATATATATATATATATATATATTAGGGTGGTCGTTAAAAATTATTTTTTGTCAGCCGCCCTAAAAAAACGTTCCTTTTGATGAAAAAATACGGGGGAATTTTTTTCTTTTTTTTTGGACAACAGGAACACGTGCCGCTCGGCCTTTGAAGATTATTTCTTCATGAAATTACAGTTTTTTCAATATATCTCTTAAAGTAGACGGATTTGAGAAAAAATTATTGAAAGCAATTTCATAGAAATAAAATTCTCTACAAAAAAGGTCTCTTTTGATTTTTTCATAAAGTTCATATTTATGGAGATATTTTCAATAATGAACTCAATAACTTCATAAAATCAAAATTTTCAGACATATAAAAGTATTTTTTTCTTAAATAAAAACCATTTGGTAACTTAAGTCACATTTACAATTATTAATTTAATCGTTTTTATTTCCGAAAAAAATATGTTTATACGTCTGAAAATTTTGATTTTATGGAGTTATTAAGTCGATTATTGAAAATATCTCCATAAATATCAAGTTTCTGAAAAAATCAAATGAGACCTTTTTTGTGGAGGATTTTATTTCCTATGAAATTGCTTCAATGATTTTTTCTCAAATCCGTCTACTTTAAGAGATATTTTGAAAAAACTGTAATTTCATGAAGAAATAATCTTCAAAGGCCGTGCGGCACGTGTTCTTGTTGTCCAAAAAAAAAGAAAAAAACTCCCCCGTATTTTTTCATCAAAAGGAAGGTTTTTTTGAAGCGGCTGAAAAAAAATAATTTTTAACGACCACCCTAATATATATATATATATATATATATATATTTGTTTTTAATTATAAAAACCCATGCATCATTTATTTATAACATAATTTAAAAAATCCGTAGTAAGACCCACACCCGCAGTAATACCCTCACTTACCCTATATTTTTTTAAATTTATTTTAGAAACGAAATATGTACATTCATTCGTCTTTACTTTTTGTAGAAGTTTCGAAAAACTAAATAAAAATAATACGGAAGGGTAATTTTTGATATTGCAGGGTGAATAATATGTAACAAATAAAATAAAATAAAATAAAAAAAAACTTGACTAAAAATATTCAATGCAAGAAAGTAGAGAATTGTTTATTTATTGAAACGTGACTATAATAGTAAACATCATTTACGCCGACCTTGCCCGTTGATCGACTAAACAGATCATAACTCATGGGGATATATGTAATTGTTGATTGCCTAACCAATAGGGGGAAGTGTTTTGAAATGATGCCATTTTTGAAAATTAATTTTCTAAAAAACCCGACAAAAGAATTTCGAAAACGGAATCGCTATGAGATGTACAGTACTATCCCATGTTCTTGTATAAAATTCATGAAATTGCGATAAAATAGTAAGTGAGAAATGTAAGCTACTCTGTCAAAAAGGCCTTATTTCAAAACTTTTGAAAACGTAGAAGATCATCAATGATTTTGAAGTAGATTTGAGTAGCGAGCGCCTCTCCAACTGTTACCGTTTTCCAAAACTTTGGACAATTTGTAACCCGTGCAATGAAAATCCCTAGATCCTTTTTCTCGAAAACGGGTAAAGATTTTCAAAAACGGATACATGGAGATTCTCAAAATATTGCCCTGTTTGTGTCTTGTTAATTTCATCGAATTCCATTGGATAACACCAAAGATATTCAAACACCCCAGAAGACGATCTTTTCCTATTTTCTCGAAAACTAATCGTTTTTTCCGGATAATCATACATCAGAATTTTTATTATTACTCATATAACCAAATGCCATATCGATCGAATCTCCAACTTTTGTAACCACAAAGATATTCAAAAGTATTTTTTACATTGCCATTATATCTATATATACACTTTAGATAAAAGGCTCTTAAGATAAAAATACTTTTATATGTCTGAAAATTTTGATTTTATGAAGTTATTGAGTTCATTATTGAAAATATCTCCATAAATATGAACTTTATGAAAAAATCAAAAGAGACCTTTTTTGTAGAGAATTTTATTTCTATGAAATTGCTTTCAATGATTTTTTCTCAAATCCGTCAACTTTAAGAGATATTTTGAAAAAACTGTAATTTCATGAAGAAATAATCTTCAAAGGCCGTGCGGCACGTGTTCTTGTTGTCCAAAAAAAAAGAAAAAAAATCCCCCGTATTTTTTCATCAAAAGGAACGTTTTTTTAGGGCGGCTGACAAAAAATAATTTTTAACGACCACCCTAATATATATATATATATATATAACTCCTCAACCATCGTAAGTCAGTGTTTCTCATTTGATTACATCCCGCGGACGAATAAATCCTATTATTTTTTTATTAGGGAGCAAATGAACCATTGACCAGAAAAACTAGAATGTACATCTTTTATTCCATCGTTAGTACTAAAGTACGGCAGTGCTAGAAGATGCATTTTTAGCATCAACACCAAACAATGTGGGGCTCTATTAAAATCGAATAAATTCAAAATTATCTAAATTTAGAATTTGTACCAACTCAATTTTTACTTGAGCAGCTTCTAAGATTTTTATAGTACCAATGTATCTTTATCTTAACTGTGGACTGCCATAATAGATAAACAAAGCTTTGTGCTATTACTGTGTTTTGTTCCTTAGTTATTATCTGAATTTTATGAAAAACAACTAACAAAGAAAATAAATTCTTAGAACTTACAAATAAATTGAATATAATTTCTTAGAATGTAATGCTGGCCGCCATTTGAGAAACACTGTTTCATTCTTGTTTACAATATATAAATTTATAAATATGAAACTTACCTTTAACACTGCCTCAAAAATTTTGAATAAGGTATCACATGCAGAATATACATAAGACTGCTAGAGAGAATGCAATTTTACATTAAATTTTTCTGCCCCCACTTCGTCAAACGATTAGCTAAGGTTGAAATAAAGATCTAAGCACACAGTAGGTGCAAATAGCCAATTATTCATACCTACTGTAGGTACAAATAGCCAATTATTCGTACCTACAGTAGGTGCAAATAGCCAATTATACGTACCTACAGTAGGTGCAAATAGCCAATTATTCATACCTACAGTAGGTGCAAATAGCCAATTATACGTACCTACAGTAGGTGCAAATAGACAATTATACGTACCTACAGTAGGTGCAAATAGCCACATCCTTAATATAAATTAACTAGCGGACCCGGCAGACTTCGCCCCGCCCGTTCGTTGGTTTATATTCACAAAATTGATAATATTAATTCTATTAATTAAATCATAATCTGGTAAAATATCGAAATGTTTGAAGAAATTACTGTTTAATTGTAAAAAGTCAAAGAAAGTGGGGTTAGAATCTTTGTTATTTAGATTTTGAAATAAAACTGGTAAATTATTAAAACTTATTTCCAAAAGCGGCCAGCTATGCGGTCGGGTACCCGCTTGTCAAAACTTATTTCCACAGCATGTTGCTAATGCGAATCTAAATGATTTTTCCCTACCAAAAGATCGTCTAACGCTCCTAAAGAAGTTTTCACTTCAAAAATTCGATAGAAATACAAAAATCAATTATTTCAATGGCATGTCAGTAAGACATTTGCTTTATTGAAGCTACGTGTTTTGCTGCATGGGTTGCACTCAGATTTATTCTCTTCATTGAAGCACCTTGTGATATACGACATTCTCCATTTTGTTATCGCATTCAATTGACAATGAGAAAAACATCCAGTTTCTAGATTTAGACCACAAACACTCAAAGGTTGGTCTTGTGATTCGTTAATTGTCAAGAATGCAAGACGAATCGGAAAATAAATTCGTTTAAATTCAAAGTGCATATCGGTTGTCATCCTCGAAATGAGAACTTCCTCACCTTTGAATTTTCCTTTGAATATCGCCGAGTGAATCACATTGATCATCAATTTTCTTATCACCAAACGTGTTCCACTGCATAGTAGTAGTTTCGTCTTCGTTTGTTTCACGGTCAATAAATGTGAATAAATGCAGATCTTCACACAGCACCACAGATTTGATGATTTGAGGCAAGCATTTATTCCATCCTCAGCAGTTGATGTTGAAATGATTGGCAATGTTTGGCGAAAATTGCCAGACAGTGAAATCGTTGCACGGCCAAAATATTTTGAGTCATTACACAGATCTTTCAATGTTCGGTCCAGTACTTCCAATGCCCGTTTCTGTTCCATTGCGCATTCGTCCCATCATTCGATGATTTGTTGGAAAAGATTAGATCTTTTGGGTCGCGGTATTGTTAATATTAATACTTGCACAAAATAAACAAATCGAAATACAATTCATCGATCTATTTGTTTTATATCTTGTTATTCCGTAACTATGGCAAAATCTTAGGTAACTCGATAAAAATGAATTATTATTATTAATTTATTAAATTGAGACAAATCTATTTGACAGTTATTGTCATTTGTTTTTTATATTTTTTGTTTAAAATTATTTTTTTTTATAATTCTTTTCCGTGAATTGTTAGCATATTTTAATAATTATTCTGCTATTCTAGGCGAAGACGAATCTAAAAAATCAAAAATCATTCAAATCCGTACAGCCGTTCGTGAGTTATAAATGGTGTAACACACACGACTTTGTTTTATGTATATAGATAATATTGTAACTATTAAATAAATATAGTAATTTTACTCAGATTCTGTATCTGAATTCTTTACTGCTGACGTACCTGGAGCATTTTTAGTAGCATACATATCTTGGCTGTTCATTTTATGTAAAAGATCCTGAGTAATTGTAAAATTTTAATATAAACCGCTCTCATGAACTAAACTTTTTGTTAACATGATTCCCTCTGGCGTACTGGTTTGTAACCGATTCCTCGTTTGTGTCTCAAATTGAATAAAACTCTTTGGAATTGTACTAAATATTCTTATGTAAATTCTCAAAAACATTTCCAAAAAGATACCATTGTAATTTTGGCAACATAATGTAAAACTCAATTTATATTTCTCTTTTACTACCGACAATAAATCTTGAACCAACGATGTACTACATAAAAATTTCTCGAAGTATTCTGTATGAATAACTTCTAATTCTTTTACGAAATTAGTAAGTTCTTTTTTAACAAAAAATAAACCATTTTTATATTGCGATCTATCTTTAAAATAGGTCTGATGACTGCCTTCTAAATATTTAGTGGAGTCTATGATGATGTTTTCACAAATTTCACAAGAATGGATTTTTAGAAATCTCCGACAAATAAATCCCGATATGTAATAAATTGCATTGGCATCGATTTCGGTAACATCTTCTGATAAGGCATTTAAATTTTTCGTTGGTATCTTAATATCGAAAACTATATTATTAAGTGCTCTTAACTGATTTAATAAAAACGAAAAATCTTCTTCACAGTTTGTTTCTTTAGAAATTTTTTTTATCGATGAAATATAAATATGTCGAAAACCATTTTCAAATTATACAAAATATCGTTTAAATGAAATTCCTACTCCTTGTATTTTATTTTTACTTACACTCAACTAGTTTTGGGCTGCTTTGGCCATCATCAGGCGTATTGTCAAAACGTATATCAATACAAAATTAAGTTGAAATCAAAGATAAAAAATTGTCCCATGTAAAACTTAATCAAATGAATATTTATTAAACTATACTAAACACTCTACTAAACACTATACAAACACAATACAACAGAAAATTATAAATTCAACAAAAACCCGAAAATTCTGATAAACTTCTTAATAAAATTGTAATTTTACAATTCGTCAATTGTATTTGGTGAAGCTGTATGTTGTAACGATTGGATAGAATTGAAAAAATCAAGATCCAATACATTAAAATCTGGACTATTTGGAGGTTGTGATTGAAATCGAATTGACCAACCATCTGTTGACCCTTCTAAAATATGTTCATCATTATCAGAACAGTGAGGTCTGGCATTATCTTGTTGCACATAAATGATTTTATCTTCAAACGTCACAAAAGTGACTCAAATGACAAGGTAAAAATAGCATTTTGTGTGCCTAGGCGCTTTTTTCTTTTTTTTATAAACTTACGCAAATAAAATGACAAAATATGTCACTGGCGTTTAATTTTTTTCGCTGTTTGAATTTTGTTTTTTTGCATCGCGATGGAAGCAGTACTGCCAAGATATTGTGATAAGTTGAAATTCTAATTTTTAAAAACTTTTCAACATAAAAAGTTGTTAAATTAAGACGTTTGAAAATAAAATAGCATCTGTCATTCGGCGCAAAACTGTCTTTCAGCTGAAATGTCTGCCTCACTAGCGTTCGGCGGACAACAGTCAGCTTCAGCACACAAAGTTCCAGTTTTACGCCTAATAACATAATCTACTATTGTGTTTGTAACTTGTGGGAAATTTTGATTTAATAACATATAATTATATATGGCTATAATAGTAAGTTAAGGAGATTGAAAATTAAAATTTGCTATTTTATTCATAGTTTCTTATTAAAAATTTAGGTAATAATTCAGCATTAAAATTTATGCAACGTTAATTTTTTCTAATGCTGCACATACAGCTTTATAAATTCGGTGACTAGTTGTTGCTCTCGGCTTCATATTGATACTTTCTCCAAATAATATTCTAATGCCATCATCATCCTGTTCTTTGTGTATTGTTTTAAGTATAGACATTGTTATACCTGGTTTAACGATTTTATTAATCATGGTAACAGAGATCACTTGTTTTAACGGTTCCAAGTCAGTTTTATTGCGAATATAGATCGGTTTCAGTAGCATATTATTCCAAAAATCATCAGCAGATTTGGTATAATTTTTAATGTCTGTTTCTGTAACCCCAATTACAGTGAAAAGCTCATAGACCGTCAAAACATCAACAATAGCATTATGAACACCTTTTATCTTTTCAGGCTGTAAATAATCAATTGCTAAATTTTGCAGACAAAATGATTTTTTTTCTTGTTGGCGCAGAATAAGTTTTTTTTAAGATTTCCAACGAATCTGCAAATCCTATGACAGTATTCAAAAATTCACTAGTCAGATCGAATCTATTCCAAGCTTTCAATAATTTTGTAGCATCGAACCTGAATCCATTGTGAGCAACTAAAATTACTTTTTCACTAATATTTTTCAAGAAAGCAATAAAATCTAAATATGCAACTTTAGGATCTTTTGTTTCAACTCGAGCATTTTCTAGAAACATTTCTCCTTCACAAATAGTCAATTTAGTTATCCTACTTGCTTCTGCAGTTATTCCTCGACTTGTTATTATGTAAGTATTGAAATTTGGTCCCTGATAAGAAGCTGCAATTTGACAAATTTCTGCCGATTCTCCCAATGCACTAGTTTCTAAGTCAAAAATTACTATATGAACTCCATCTTCATTGATATTAACTGCAGGTGCAACAGGCTGAGGAATAGATTGCGAAATATCATTTAACCCGCATCCCGATTCATATGTTAGACCTTCTTGCTTTTCTGCACGTATACATGTTATTTTTTTTTATTTTTTAGTATTGCTCGTCGTTTTTTATGGTCTACTGTCGATTCTGTTGAATTTTATAATCAATATTCAAAGGGTTTTTATTTTATTATTAATAAACTGTTTTTTTATTACAATTAACAACTTGAACGACCTTTTTATTTTATCGAAAACTAACGCGTGTAATTTCTTTTTTTAGTTTTTGTTTATCTGTTGTTATATGACGATTTTTCTAAGATATCCTGATCTCTCCAATATAAAATAAATTATTGGATTATTATTATTATCATCATTGTTTTAACAGATTCCTTTATCGCTCTAGTCAAACGAATATTTTCTTTTGATTGTCGATACTTTTTAGTATTTTTTCCCGGGGATAGACATAGTTTTTCATTAAGTTTACAAACATATTCTGTTCCGATATTTTTTTGACATACAGCAGATGCGACGCGAAAGTCAAAAGATTCAGAACCTCCATAATGACTCATTACTTTGACTAGATGCACATGGTGCTAGTTTTTCAGATACTTTAACATACTTTTCAATAGTATTTGACAGTAAAGTACGTAACTTGGGATCTGATAGAGGCTTAGATCCAGGTAGCTTGTGATGAACATAATCACCTATAATGCCACGATACTGACACCAAACACGTGAGGAGTTATATTTCTAAGAGCGTTTTGGACACCTTCTACATTATTTTGATTAGTTTTAATAGCACAAGAAAAACAATAACCTAAGTAATTGATAATATTGGTATTAATTTTATGTTTAAAGGAGGGTTTCATGAAGGAATTTTTCGTATGGTTCATATCTGATCACTTTTCTATCTTGTCAACACTCTCTCTTTTTACTGCAGCTATTATTGAAGAATCGTCGTCACCAATTAAAACTCCAACACTTGCATTTTCCTTTTCCAACAACGGATTTTTAACAATCAGCTGAACTCCCATATCGGGTTCCATTGATTTGGTACTTCCGGAATAATTCTGTCGGCAATCATGATCTGATTTTAAGTGGCGTGCACGACATTTTGCACAAACTTTAGATCTTGTTGCATAAGAAATGATTTTTTTACTTTTTGTGCCAATTAATGATGTATGCCCCATAAAAATAAATATTTCTGTTGTTTTTCATAACCTAGATAATAAATTATCTAGATAATAAAATGTAAATTTAATGAAAGATAGCATTCATTTGACTCTAGGGTAGCGAATGAACGTCCTTAAGTGAACTTTTTACTGGATTAATACTCAAACACTTGTTAGCGTTTCATGTCTTTTCTGGCTGACATAAAATCATGATATCGACGTTATTTATTGGTGTATGAGAATGTATTTTGAATTGCAACATACGAACGTTGTTGAATTTATAATTATTACCAATGCGACATTTTAATTAATGACACAGAACAAATTATAAGTATTAAAATTATGTAACCAAAGAATTACTAATGTCCGTGCGGATCATGTAGGTGCAGAAGTGCGTGGGGGATGGGAGTATTCTCTCCATATATCGACACAACAAAGTTTGAACATACAAGTGTCATTCCCGATAGTGAACATAGTATAGTTGCACTAATGTTGCTTTTTTCATTATCAACACTAACCTTCACGTCCGAGTCTAATAGAATTGTAAACATGTTTTGATAAACACAGAGATTTATTCCTTAGGGGAAAGAATGCTATATCAGCAGATTCGGGTATACCATTTTAGTCGCATTTTGGCAACGAAGGTGGGTGCATCAGCAGATGATGATAGATAGTAATTTATGAAATGCGAAAATGTGACAATTGTTTCTTATTTTGCAATGTGCAATGTGCAATGCGTTACATTGCCATTATTTAAGTCGTAAATCAGGCACACTAAAGACTTTTACCTTCGATTGCCGCATTAAATGTCCAACCCGAAGTAAGTCATGAGCTGAATTTTTTTGTTTGGAAAGTGGAAAGTGACAAATTGTCGTTTAATCGAGAAAAGGAAAGTAATAAAAAAGTTTTCATTCACGGAAAGAAACAGCAGTGTACGACCAAACATCTCGCCTGTTTAACATGCCACATAATATCGTGGTCCGTTTTTTTTTTGTTGGGCTCATCTATCATAGCCAAATGTGCCTTATTAATAATACTAATCATGATTTTTATGAGAATTACTGGTGATGCTAGAAGGTACACTAAATATTTTTTGTTTTCGTTACTTATTTTTTTTGAATTTGTTTGAATTACAATTTCCAGTACACTAGTTTTCTGTAAACAATTTTTAGCATAGTTTTCTGAATTTCGCGAATAACAAATTATGATAATTCATTTCTACTGCCTCATCAAATTTGTTTAATCGTTTTGAGGTGCTCACACTGTATAAGCTACATCTGATTGCATACGTTTGCAACATTGAAGGTCGAGGCCACTAACCTTTCATAATATGCAATTTTCTGAATTTTTGTTCTGATTGATTTTGACGAGATTAAGGAATGAAAAATGAAAAATGACTTTCATATATCCAGAGCATTCTTGTGGTGGTATTTCCTTCGATATACGGATAATTATATGAAACTTGGATTAAAGTTTCGGTACTTTCCGATTACCTAGAAACTTTTTGGGGTCCTGGGTCCTCCTTATATCCGCAGCTGTACATGTTCTTGGAACTCTTATTTCTCTTGCTTAATGGCTAATGGGAGATCTCTCAGCTCTCAATAGATAACGCGAAGTATTATTATTTTTTGTTTTGCATGGTAGACCTAGGATTGTTAATATGGCTGTTTTACCGCGAGGTCGCTTTTTCCGGGAAGCCATTCCCTCATCCTCAGTAAATACTGTTTTAAGATCGTCCAGCACGACAGCAAATGTAGTTATGGCGCGTTTTCTTCTATTTATAAATTTAGTTGAAGCTCGAAGATAAATTAAAAGTCGATTCAAGCATGACAATTTTTACTCAATCACTAAATATTTGGCACAGGCTGGACTTCACTGATCTCCTTCTCCTCGTCATTTGAACGCAAATATGGCATATGTGGCCTGAAAAATGCTCTAGAGCGAAAACTTGAAAGGGGGGGGGTAGAGTTTTTGCTGTGACTCGGTCGAATTCCGATTGATGTCCAGGCTGTATTTTCCTTATCGGATTCTATTGATTTTGTATTCAGACTTTTAGTACTGATTTCATCAAGTGGTTGGCTGTCTAAAAATTCAACCGGTTTTTCATTTTGCTGAAGTATTTCGTTGACACTTGTTCGGGTTGTCACAAACTTATATTCATCAAACTCATCACGATTAAATGGCCAAACTCCCGTTTTTTTGAGGCCGTTAATGATGGTTTCAGCTTTTCCTGTTTGTTTTAAAGCTTCACAGCAGAGATTCGGCATCTCATTATATGTTACCATTCGTCCATTTACTGACCTCATTGCTGTAGTAGTTGGAAAATGGTTTCATTACGATCGCATTCAGGGGTTGAAGTCGGTGCGTGAAATGAGGAGGAAGACAAACGATGACATGATTTTTTCGGGCGTAATCTTTGATATTTTTTGTGTGGGTCATGTGTCCACCAAGTATGAGAAAAACTGGTTGATCTTGAGTTGTTTAACTTGGTCAACAAACCACTTAAATCATGGCAGAAAGTGTTTATGCATCAACCGTATGGATGGTAAACAGCCCAACTTCCAGGCAGATTATTATTTACAATTTTATTCTTCAGTCTTTGACGCGGCAGTACAAACATTGGTGGTAAATAATTACCATTCCCAGAAATACAAATTTCAGCAGTGACCGTTTGATCCCGATCAGCAGAAGTCAATACCTACTCGCCTTTTTCGTTTTTTTTTGCGATAATTTTTGATTGGTGTTTTGGAACGCTCGAAAAACCTGTTTCACCACAATTTCATTAAAACATTCAGCTCGCATAGCAGAGGTCGCTTCAGGTTTTCGCAGTGACAATGTTGAAGAATGGCGAGTTAAAAAGCTTTGAAGCCAGTCTTTTCCAGCTCTGCCATTTTTGAATTGATGTGATATATTATTAATCTCAGCCGACCGAACGTCAAGTAACCTTAATTTATCAGTACTTAAGCTTTCAAGATTATACTCGAATTTGGTTAAATAATTAACAAGTTCCTCCTCTTGAGCTTCACTAAATACTGGAGCAAATCTACCAAGCGCTAAATGTAGATTAGATATAGGTATGTTAATAAAGATTTCTTAGAAAAAAATTCAGTAAAAAACCATTAGAAACAGCTGTTTCTATATCAGGATTTTGCCGATAAATTCCAACACGTTGTTCTAATGTCGTTTGGGGAACTCCAAATCTTTGAGTAGCTGTTTTAAAACCCATTTCGCCATTATAAACAGCTTTAATAGCCTTAGCTATAGAAATTTCATCCTAGCTTTGTCTATTGGATTTGCGTTTATAATCATGCACCATAGTTTATTTTTTCTCTCAACATTCACCATAGATAATAACAATTAGTATTTGAATTAATTTGACAGCTTCACGATGTAAACAAGTTTCAGTTAGCGTGTTCGTCTTAAAAAACTCGCCACAGGACAGGGCGGCCAAATAGTTACGAAACAAGCCTAAGAGCTTCAATTTTACTGGGATTCGAGATTCGTTTATTAAAAGATTAAAAAAGTTATAGATTGTACACGTTTGATCTGCTTATTATGTCAACTCATTCATTTGTTAAGAATTCATCGGATATCTTCGGTACTCTTTTCGGTTGATATCGGCTATATTCGTTTGATGCATAATACGCAATGATGTAAAGGTATATAGATTGCCAGCCTCCCACCTTTCCAATGCTTTAGAAATGAGGCCTGATATGACAAATTGTGACAGTTCGTCGTCTCCTTTTAACTCCGATTGTCTATATAGTCTATCTCCTACACCTAACTAAACTCGAGTTTTCTAAAAAAAAAGAGATAGACAATATAAGCAATATTACTATCGCTCTCTAGCATATGCTTCAATAAAAAAAACATTTGTTTGAAATATTTTTTTTAACATATTAACTATGTCGAATAATTGAAAGTCATTTAATTAAAAAGATTACAATAATCTAATTTTATCTGATAAAAATTATTCAAAAACTTTTTTTATCTTTGCATTCAATAATCATGTTAATTATTTAATTTATTAACTTAATTTTATTATAAAAAAATTTTTATCTTACTTTTTGGTACCCCATTTTTCCCGCAATTTTTTTTTATAGCAGTTGAAAATTTGATTTATCTACTTCAATTCCATTTAAAAAAAGGAAGATTCAGCATATTTAACACTAAATGCTCCGAGTTTTAATATATACCTATTTGTACCGCAACCGGTCAAATGACCGGATGGAGAAGTATTGATTTTATTAAGGAAATATTAAACAAAGCAACTTTAAGGTAATAATTAAACAAAACTGTATTTTACCTACCATTATAAAAAACAAAAACTTTTTAATAGCCAATTCATTGAGCTCCGCATTTTTTACAGATGTAAGGAGGTTCCAATGTACATTTTCCGCAAACGTATTTCTCACATTTAGAACAGATTTTTGTGGTTCTATTGTCTTTACAATACCTTATTTGACATGTTTTACGTTTATCGTCGTAGTTAGTCCATGTTCTTTCCGTATTTGTAATTATTATTTGTTTTTCTCTGGCTTCTCGTTAATCAGCGGCAAATTCTACTGCTAGCTGGAGTAAAAAATCTACTCTAGAACTATTTTCTCCTGTCGTTTCCTTATACAGTTCTGGCGGCTCTCCTAGGTACATGGGAGAAACGTTCGCCCCTCCCATCTGTAGCACTTGCATATAAGTTAGAAGGAGACAAAGAGAAAATAGGTGGTAAAAGAATTAAAAATGCAACCACCCACCCTCAGTTCCTTGACCAAACAGAACACTTTCTATTGTAACAAAAATTCCACAAATATCCCATATTTTAGAAAATATTAACATCCAAATGTTAGAGATTCGGTATCTTTGTCACACAGTATCCGAATTTCTGAAAATACATCCCCGATCAAACGCATCAGACAAAGAAGGGACTATTCACAAGATGCCATTATTCGTAAAATTGTAAGTATTTTCTTTGAAATAGAAAATATTAAAGACATGAACTGATAGCACAGTGGTGGAGGTAGAAATTTTAAATATTACGTCTGAAAAATAAGGAAGGTTGAAATCACCCTCGACACACTTTTTCTTTTTAATTCATTTATTTCTATTACATGATTCTTTTACAAAACAAACTTTATTCGATTAATTGTTAATAATAAGACTAATTAGAGGAAGCTTTTAATAACGCTTTGCCTGCAAAACAGATTCAACAATTTTTTATTAAATCGATAAACAAATATCGAATAATGATTTTTTAAACATTTTGATTTTCAAATATCTTTTCTCTTTTGGATTATCCGAATGAGTGAAAAACCAAAGTGCTCTCTTTAGAACAGCTTCTTGTAAAGGGAGTAATAAATCAGCTACATTTATCGATCGAATAATCATTTATTAATTATTGAAATTAAATAGACAAATTTAAATAAATATTTAAACAAAGAAGAAAAATAACAAAAAGGAATAACAATATTAACTAGTTTATCTAATACAAACATTGACAATATTGCAAGGGACAGATTTTATAACAAATTATCTTATTAAATACCATAAATTATTACAGTGTTATAATTCCGACAAATTCATAATCATTTATATATCTTGTGAATAGTCCCTTCTTTGTCTGATGCGTTTGATCGAGGATGTATTTTCAGGAATTCGGATACTGTGTGACAAAGATACCGAATCTCTAACATTTGGATGTTGATATTTTCTAAAATATGGGATATTTGTGAAATTTTTGTTACAATAGAAAGTGTTCTGTTTGGTCAAGGGACGCAGGGTGGGTGGTTGCATTTTTAATTCTCTCACCACCTACTTTCTCAGGTATATTGAAAAATACTTGGAGGGGCCATCTGTGAGACTTTGATTTTGTACTATATTTCCTCGCCATTTGATGGGCCATGCCCACACCGACTTTAGATTGGTTATAATATGAAACAGGTAAACTTTTATCATTTTTTTCAATTTTCACAGATCTATGTTTAGAGCTAAGTAAAAGTAGTTTTTTCTTTGGCTTACTTTTTAAAAGTATTCCATCACGTACATTCGGAAAATCCCCATGTTAGGAATGATGGTTGTGGAGTTTTTCGCATAAGTAATTTTCTTTTATTACCTGAATATCAACAGCGCATAAACGGCAAAATTATGTAGGATTCGATAAAATAATAATTTTTTGTAGTGGAACTAAGTAAATTCTTACATTTTATTAAATTGGAGTTTTTTAATATGTCAGTCAATAAATAATAAGTAATTTCAGCATAATTCTGCTTAAAGGCTGAATCATGGAATTGACTGAAAATAAAATAAAAACAAAAAAATTGAGTATATCGGGAATCGTGTCGTGAGCGCATAATGAATAGATTGCCCGTGGGCACGTCGTTGGCCACCCCTGGTGTAAAGGATGAATTTTTGATCTTTTCCTCGATTCCTTGAATGATAGCCTCCTTTACCTACCAAGATTTGCAATAAAATCTTGTATATAACATCGCTCAATGCATAAGCCGTAGTCCGGTTTCATCGCTGACGATTTTGTGCACAGTGGTCTTGCTGTCGCATAATAAAGGGTCTCTCAATAAGAGCGATATGTTTTTAAATTTAAGTAAAACAACAACAAATAAAGATATATAAATGGATATTTTTTTATTTTGAAGCATGATCGATGCAATTATGTTTTAAATATGATATCATTCAAATGACTACCTCTGCTTTTCTTGCAAGAGTCAATCCTATGAACCCAATTTTCAAGAACTTTGTTCAATAAATTAGGGCTTATGTCACGAATGGCTCGTTCAATGTTCGATCTAAGAGCCTCAATAGAGTTGGGTTTGTCCTCGTAGACGATCGATTTCAAATAACCCCACAAGAAATAGTCCAATGGGGTTAGATCGCAGCTTCTTAGAGGCCATTCAACAGGTCCATTTTTCGAGATAATCGATTCACCAAACTTTTGTCGCAGTAAACCGATTGTTTCATGAGCAGTGTGGGACGTGGCCCCGTCTTGCTGGAACCACAAGTTTCCTAAATTCATATCGTGAACTGCCTGCCATAAAAAATTTGTGATCATGGTCCTGTACCGCTCACCATTAACGGTTACTGAATTTCTGTTTTCATCTTCAAAAAAGTAGGGCCCAATAATTCCACCATGCCACAAACTACACCAAACCGTCACTTTTTTTTAATGTAAAGGCCTTTCATTTGTGATCTGTGGATTCCTTTCAGCCCAATATCGACAATTTTGTTTATTGACTGCTCCACAGAGTTCAAAGTGGGCTTCGTCATTTTGAAGTTGCTCCAGGGCAAAATCAACAAATTCACGACGTTTGTGATGGTCCATGAGTTTCAATTCTTGTGTCAAAAAATTTTGTAAGGATGTAGACCCAAATCCTTATGTAAAATTCGCCAAGTGGACGTTTCAGACAGCCTCAATTGTTGCGAACGTCTCGAAATCGATAAATTCGGTTCTTCAGCAACACTAGCCTGAACAGCAGCAATATTTTCAGCACTTCGAGCAGATCTTTGCCTTACCGGGACACGAGCATTGTGCAACGAAGAATTTCTTTCGAAATTATCAATTATTCGACGAATAGCGAGCACACTAGGTCGATTGTGACGTCCATAAATAGGGAGAAGAGCACGATTCGTTGCAATAAAGGAACGATTGTTTTGATAAAATAATTGGACTATTTCCAAACGTTGCTGAAGCGTATATCTTTCCATAATGAAATTGCAAGATATACTGAACAAATTTGACAGTGACAGATAATTTTGACATTTCTAATATGGCCGCTCTGTCAATTTTAAAACATATCACTGCTATTGAAAGACCCTTTAATTATAACATTATAGGATAATGAATAAACGGTTTTTTCATAAATCGTTGTATTATTTTTTGGAAACGTGTTGCTTTTATTTTTGGGCTAATTATTTAATAGAATGTTAGCAAATATTGAATTTGTGTTGTCAAATATACTAAATATATTGGTCCCACAAACACATTTGTATTAAAAATTTGAAAAAAAATCATTGAAATGTTACCTTACACGGTTACCGTAACGTGTTTAAAATAAAAATTGTTTCGTACTACTTGTCTTATACAGGGTGGCCCATTTTCGAAGGTTTTGCAGGGTATCTCCTATAAGGGGAAGTCGTACAAAGTAGCGCATAGTACTCCCAACTTTTTCCCAACTAGTCAGATGGTGCAATTACATTTTTGCTATGCTTTCTTGTTTTCGAGTTATTTTCGGTTGCTCACTTTTTCGCGATTTCGAAGATGCCTTATATCACAGTTTCTAGTGTAGTTTTTAAAGCTGATTCTATTTAGCTAATTAGATTTTCTCTAGCTTTACCCGTTTTTGGAATATAACACCAACTTATGTTTTTTAAATAGAGCCTATATTTAATTTATTGCTCACTAAATTGTTTTTTTTTATTCCAAATATTTTATATATAGTTTGTATGTATAGTTTGCTGTAGTTATTTTCAAAAATACGGGAGTTATTTTGAAAATTACGATTTCACAAGTAAAAATTATGAAATTATATTTTGAATAGTCATAGGGTGCTTTGGAAGATTTGTGGCTTCGAACATTTAAGTAACTATTTATGCTGGTTGGTTAGCAACTGTTGTTATTTCTGCGTATTCTATTTTGAATATAATTGTTGTTGTTTTAAAAAAACTTCAGTAATTATTGTTGTGAAAATCGGCGATTACGAAAATTATGAAAAATATAATATGCTAAAATGCTTTATTCATTGTGAAGAAAATAAAACTATTGCTACAAATTTATATTTACAAAGATATTCTGAACGTCGACAACCTGATGAGAGAGTTTTTCAAAGCTTGAAGGAAAATTCAATCCAATATCGATATATGTATATATATAATAGACTCGAGATTATTAAAATGAATTAAAAACGAAAATACAACTGTCAATTTGAGTAATGTTCAAAGTACCCTCCTTGTTATTGTATGCACAGTCGGGCACTTTTTTTCTATATTTTGATTACGTTAGCAATTACAACATTGAAATATCTTTCTTAGAGCGGCTCTAAAGTTTTCTTCTAATTCTAAATTTGCATTTTCTTTTTTATAAACTTCCTCTTTGAGAAATCCCCATAAAAGGAAGTCAAGAGGACTTAAATCTGGTGACCTGGGCGGTCAAGCAATAGGTCCTTTTGTCCCGATCCATTGTCTATAAAAAAGACGGTCCAACACATGTTCGATTGTTCTAGCATTATGTCCAGGCGCTCCATTTTGTTGGAAGAATATTTTAGGCAATAGACTTAATGGAGTCTCCTCCAAGAAACTGTTTATTGGGTCGTTTAAAATTTAATTATATATGTCTGCATTTAAATTACCTTGAAATATGACTGGACCAATTATTTTATTATATATGATCCCACACCATACATTAAGCTCAAGTCGTCCTTACCTCGGACTTGTATTGTATGATGTGGGTTCACTTTTGCCCAGTAGGTATTGTTGTTAGTATTCACTAATCCACAAGTAGTGAAATGTGCCTCGTCGGTCCAGATGATACGTTTACCAAAATCTTCATCACAATTTAGGCTATTCAAATACCAGTGGCAAAATGCGATTCTATGTTGTCGATCACTCGGTGTTAAAAACTGACACTTCAAAGGTTTATATAGACGGAACTGGTGGCTCTTTAATATTCTAAGTGCTCTAGATCTAGAAACATCAGTATTATATTCCAGTTCTCTGCTAGAGCTTCTTGGACTAGCTTCAGCTAATGCGAATACGTTAATTCTATCATGTTCATTATTTAACCCTTTGACTGCCATGTTGGTCATATATGACCGCCAACGGTTTGCCCCGTGACGCCATGGTGGTTATTGGTGACTGAAGCCTTTCAACTTTTTTACAATTGTAGAAAGCTAAATGAAAATCGAGAGTTAGTATATTTGAATATGACCGATATATAGAAGATACTTTGAAATAAAAATTTTTTATTAGAACATCAATAAGAATAAATCTTGCATCTAACGGTGTACATTATTAAAGCACTTTAATCATACAATACAATCCGGACCATAAGTGGTCACCTTTTTGGTTTTATTTTTAGTAATTTTTGAGCCAAACAGATTGGATTTTTTTTGTAACATTCTCTACAAAATTTTCGTTCCAGATACGCTCACCCTTCTTTTTTTTGCAATTCGTGCCGCTATCTTCGTCGAACAGGTGTATTTGACTACTGGAGAATGGCACTGTGTAAGATGCATAGCGAGTGCCATTCTAAATTCTGTTACCTTGATTTTTGTGTTCGTTGCTAGTTGATACAGTATCATCGCAGAATTCACTAATAAGTCCAAAGATAATTTTAAATACCACTTGAGGGTTCTTCTACTTGAGTGTGGAATACGCACTCATTTGATCTGATAAATCTACAATACCTTTTCCTTTTTTATAATCTACAACTACTACTCGTTTTTCACAAAAATAATATCCTTTGCGGACCTGTACCATCTCAGCTGAATGTTTCGTCGAGATCATAAAAATGTCATGTTTATTCTTCCACTTGAGTACCATAATCCTCTTCTTATTATGCATTGCGACAAGTTCACGGCGTTTTAATTTTTGAAATTTGACGTCGATAGGTATTCCCTTTCTATATTTCCTTAGGGTTCCAACGGAATGAGTATTGTTGGGCCAAATTTATACTACTGTACCAGTTATCCGTGTAAATCGTGTGGCCCCTATGTAGAATATTGTTGCATAGATTCATAACAACACTTGTGGGAGTTAGGCATGGTTCATTTGGGGTTTTTCCCAAATATATTTGAAATTGGTATGTATATCCTCGGCCGGAACATATTTTGAAGACTTTAACGCCGTATTTATGTCGTTTTTGTTTCATAAACTGCCTAAATTTTCTACGTCCCGGAAAGGTACCAAAGACTCATCGATGCATACTTCTTTATCCAAATCATAGTATTTAGAAAAATGTTCATTCAGTATGTTAACAAGTTGTCTTATCTTATGTAGCCTATCTTCTATATTTGCTGTTTGATTGTCAGTAAAATGAAGGAACCGTAGCAGCAACTCGAACCTACAATATTTCTCGACATAACTGTTCTCGGAAATGATTGGCAGTAGGTTTGAATGGTACACCAATATGCGTCGTACCCATATAGGAAACCCAGCAATAAAAACAAGACCAGTTATCGGCCAATAAATGGTTAACAATAAATGACCAATAATCAGTTCCAAATCGTCGGCCGACTGTAGGCTAATAAATGGTTATCAATAAGTTGCCAATTATCAATTCTCGATCGTCGGCCGATTATCGACCAGTGAATGGAAAACAACATATGGCCAGCAAATAACACCCGATCGTCGGCCGATTTTCAAGCCAGTGAATGGTAGCTAGTAATTAATTCCCTATTGTCGGCCGATTTTTAGGCCTGTAAACAAAAGACCATCAATCAACTAAATTATGTAACAAGCGATAGCAGATTAAAACAGCTATTAAAAAAAACTTTCCAAAATATCAAAGAAAACCTACTGTCAAAAAAAATTAGCGAATAACTTTTACCCGACGAATTATTTGTTTCAAATTTCTTTAATTGCCTAAGGAAGCCCAGTCGTAGAAAAAAACGCTTATCGGGCGATAAATGGTTAAAGATAAATGGCCAATGATTGACTCTCAATCGTTGGCCAATTGTTGGTCAATAATTGGTTAACAATAAATGGCAAAGATCTATCGACCCGTGAATGGTTAATACAAATGGCCAATAAGCAACACCCGATCATCAGCCGATTTTTAAGCCGGGAATGATTATGCCTGAGCCTGCGCTGTATAATTTCAGAAATCTAGTAAATACTTATGGCGTACAGAGGGCGTTACTCTTTATAGTTCGTTTGGACTAGAACTACGCGAGATGTTGATATTAGGAAAGAATCTAACAAACTAATATTATTCGAGGGATGCTTGCAGTAGTATACTCTCAGCTTACATGCTATAGTAACAGTATGATTATTGTTATTGTTTTATAACTTGTCTAAATAGTTATCATTATGTATCAATTCTAAATAATTAATAAAAAGAAAATCATTACCAAAAAAATTTATACATATTATTATCTATCGGTCAATAAAGTTTTCTAAAACATTTGATATTTAACGTCCCAGTAAATATAAGTTCATGGACCATGTCTGGGCCATTGCCTTTAATTATTCCTGGCCGATAATTGGTTGCCATTGCTGGGCCGGTGTTATCATCCCGTTAGTTAATCATTCATTAACCATTAATAGTTGCCATCACTGTGCCATTAATGTGGGTCGATGGCCCAATAATGGACCGTTACCGGTACTATGTGGGTAGTTCGGTAATTTCCGAAAAAACGTTTTATTTCATTCTTATCGGTTGGAGTCCATTTATCTAAACGGGAGGATCTCCTGTTTTGCATATATTGTTCAGCGTATCTATTGGTCTCATCAACGATTAATTTAGAATTTCTTTCGTAACAAAAGCAAAGTAAAAGTTACGTGCCACATTACCCTCGATATATAGTGGAGTTGTGGATTTCACAAATGGAATTACATTTCCCGCCATTCGTGTTCTATTACTTGACCATTCGTGATCATCTATATTACACTCATCTTGATTTTCGAGTTCTATTTCATTTTGGGTATCCGATTGAATTCGCCGACGCCTTATCGTGGATGATATATGAATTATTTCGTCGTCCGATGAAGACTCATCGGATACACTCGTAATATATTCACTGTTTGTATCCATATTTTTAAGGGGTTATCTACCAAAACGTCACAGAAAGTGAGGTTTGAATCTCTCTTATTTACATTCTAAAATGAAAGTGCTAAATTATATATCAAAACTTATTTCCAAAAGCGGCCAGCGATGCGGACGGGTAACCGCTTGACAAAACTTATTATCAACCGTTACTAAGGCGTCCCGGTGGTCACCGGAGACCACCAGTAAGATAAACGCTCCATTTGATAAAAATGTTGTCTTCTAACATCAATTCATTATTATTTTGTCATTATATGCTTTGAATAATAAAAAGAATGCCATGGCGTCTTGGGCAAAACATTTGAGTTCGGCGTGGCAGACAAAGTATCAAATAACTCCCGTATATTTGAAAATACCTATAGCAAACTATATATATTTGGAATCAGAAAAAAATAAGCAATTTAATGAGCAATAAATTAAATATAGGTTCTATTTAAAAAAACATAAGTTCGTGTTATATTTCAAATACAGTTAAAGCTAGAGAAAATCTAATTAGCTAAATAGAATCAACTTTTAAAAAAGCATAGCAAAAATCTAAGGAATGTACTATACGTTACTTTGTACGAGTTTTGCTTATAGGAGATACCCTGCAAAACCATCGAACATATGTGCCATATTACAGGATTAACCCCAAAGTTTAAATTTAGATTCTTTCTTAACGTAAATCTTTCCACACATTCTCGTAAATGAATTCTATCTCGTATAAGATACTCTTGCATACGTATGTATTTGAAAGTCTTGTAATACTGAAATAACCACCATTGGTGTAGTATCAAACTCACCACGAGTTACAGGTACTAAGCGATCGAGGTTATCTAAAACTATAGAAGACATACCTACTTTTACTAGACGATCTACAATTTGTGAAAATCCAATATATGCAGGACTAATTACATTTCGAGTACTTCTAATCAATTTCTGTTTTACTTTAATTATTCTATAAAATTCTTTTGTTGTTCCTCCAATTAAATGATGTAAACCATTTACAAAACCAGGATACGTTTTTAACTTGTCTATTGACTCCTTAAGTGACCTCTGTTTAGCAACTGTCAAGCACCGTTCACCGTGTTTATCATATTCAAAATCTAGTTCAATAGATATTTTCTCTACTTCCGCTGGTTTTTCATCTTGCATGTTTGATACTTCAAATAGTTCTATTGATACGTCAGACTTAACTACTTGATTCGATGATATAATAACCGATAACGCATCAACTAAATCCTTAATTGAACATATTTTCCTACCTTCATTCGCTTCTTCTACCACTTTTGCTTCCTCATTAGTTATTTCTGATGCTGGCTTGTCACTGGACATATGTTACGTCGATGGTATATAATGGTGAACAATTACCAAAAGGACGAACCTTACACGGTTACCATACTTGTTTGAAATATTGATTTTATTTGTTTCGTACTACTTGTCTTGCGCAGTACTAACTCTTCACATGGCACTCTTCTGTACCCTGGTCTCGCGTCCCTTGATATTGGTGGGGGGGTGAAACATCCGGTATGTTGCTTTGCCAGTACTGCACTGAGTAGTTGAAGTTGAGGCTGCCTCTTTATAGAAACTGAGACGACATTTGTTGCATATTACGTCACTTACCGCGATATTCTTCTTGAAACAACGACTATATGTTGCAGCTTCATTTGTAGATTTGATAAGTTTTCTAAACTTATTATTTTTGCGCAAAAACCTACTACAGTTTTTACATCTGTCAAACATGTTTTAGGTACAAGTACTCACTTAGACACAATAAAGCGGCTTATTTATAAAAACATTAAAATAGTCCCAGGCAATCCACACACAGTAATTCGAGTCGAGCTATTATAGTGGTGGTGGTGTAACAAGGGTAGGTAAATAAAACACTACACAGCATACACTGGCGTCTAGCTAGAAAGCGAGACGTTTTCCATCTGCTTTTTCGACGCATTGGAGTTTCAAAAACAATTTTCATTTTCTTCATAAGACTGTTTTCGACTGCTACCTAATATATTCTTGAATAATAAACATATTATAATGCTGTATATATTTATAAAAAAAATAAACGAAAGACAAATGTAAAGTCGTTAATACCTAGGACGGTCATAATAAGTTTTAATTATTTTAGGAAGTGTTGCACCCATTTTACATTTATACACTTTTTGGTGGTAATACTAGATATAGTAAGCTACATTATATATTTTTTTCTGTGATTGTACCTCTTCAAGAAGTATGAATAAGACCTTGAAGAAGAATATTTCTATTTTTTTTTGAAAAACAAATACCATAGAAAAATTCTTAAAAAAATATATAATGTAAACTAATATTTTGTCTAACGAGTGATTTTTGTTTCATTAGTCTACTTGCAATAGTTTTTGAAAAAGACGGTTTTGAAAAATACCTGCCATAACGCCTGTTTGACTGATTATCTCCAGAACACAGCGAGATGAGAGGCTGAATTTTGGCCAATGGTAGTTTTATATCTAGGCAATGTTACCACACAAGTTATTTTCAAATTACCTTTCTGGGGCCCTGCTAGGCCCTTTGGAAAATAAGGTGTCACCACCATATCGATCTCTACCACAGACAATGGTTTTTGTAGAAATTCGTTTATTTACAATGACTTCGTCGCTGAGTAAAGTCGGTGTTTGTGCTGCATATTTTATAGTCTTAGCCGAATTATCGAATAAACTGCTAGTTCCATATCCGTATCCGTATCCGCCGATCTAGAGACAAATAATCCGGTATCCGTACCTGTATTTGCGAATCTAATTTTTTCGATGATCCGACACATCACTAGTAGGAATATGTCTTTCATATATATTTATCGAAGTCAAACCATTAGAAAGATTGATTAAGGAGGACTTAATTAATAGATCACTTTTGCTTATGCTATTAAGATCTTCGTATGGTAATGACATTCAAGGAATTTAGGAATTTCCAACTAAAAAATTTTCGTTACTTTTGACAATTGCATTGTTTTGGTAATCAAAATTGAAAGGTGCCGATTCTATATTACTTTTCAGTTTAATCTAGAAGTAATAAAAAGAACGTTTACACTGAAATCGGTGTGACGATATTATATAAAAAGGTTATAAAAGTAGGTGTCTACACAATGAATCTTCAGGTACTAGTAGTTGGTGAGTACGTCATCGCAAACGTTTGCAAATGTTTGGTTACATGATGCGCGCTTGGTGAGTACGCGGCTTTAGATGCCTAATTAACATTTTCCTGTAGACCTTCATCCTCTTCAGAAGATGAGCTAAATATTCTAAGACGTCTTCTCCTTTGTTCATACAATGGAACTGGCTCATTGGTTAACGAACCTACAAACGAAGGTTTGATTATGTTTGTTCTAATATCCAACCTATTGCGTTGATATTTACCGCTTGTGTCACTTATTTGTAATATATTGGTCTTTTTATAGAGCTCCTTGAAATCCGAAGACGAATTATACATCCTTTTTCTTTCAAATATTTTAATTTCAACTGTTTCAATTTCGTGTTCATAGTCCATGTCACTAGCACTTTTACTAAAGTATTCAAGCTCATTCTTAGTCTTTTTAGGGGTAATTAAAAATGAAG
This sequence comes from Epicauta chinensis, assembly GCA_021725515.1. Lineage (NCBI taxonomy): Eukaryota > Metazoa > Arthropoda > Insecta > Coleoptera > Meloidae > Epicauta > Epicauta chinensis. The sequence continues at coordinate 120,618 of JAEDXX010000207.1, forward strand.
TTTTAAAACGCAAGGAACAAATTTCCAGAAAGTAGCAACACTTAACTTCAAAAGTCTTTGGTAAATAATGCACAATGAATGCACACACAAATTTAGTGAGCAATACTGGTAAACGATTTTATATCTATATAGGCTTACAAGCACCAGTCACATATATCTGTTCATAGATTTATTTTTCCCATATTGAATGGTTTTGTGAGAACCCACATATGCGTTCATAAATCGAATGGTCTTGTGCATATATGAGTTCATAGCCAAAATCCAATGGTTATGCGCAAACGCACATTTGAGTTCATAGCCAAAATGGAATGGTTGTGTGAGAACTATCAAAGGGTTAATGGCATCTCATCGGAATTTAACTTTTCTAAAATTGCATTTTCAATGAATCCCAAAAAAGATTCTTTGATAAAAACCTTTCTGTTGGTAAAATCAACATCTACATACCTATGGACTTGCGACAAAAGTCCATAATATTTATTTAATCTGATGTGACCTATTAATTGATTTCTAACTGTGAGTGCCAGAAGATGAATAAATTCATTTTGAATTTGTAGTGATGGGTATGAGACAGTTCTTAGAGTTTCTATGACATTTTTGAGATAAGCTAAGATAAGCTGCAAGTGTAAGTAAAGTAATAGATGTCTAATATTTGCACTATCCTGAAGCGCTAGATTTTCAACATCGCCACCTAAAGGAAGATTTTGTAAAATCAAGTACTTCATGCACGCTAATATTTGTTGCAATATATTTTGGCAGCGTTATTTTTTGAATTGTATATTTGTTTCTAAAGTTGCATTGATTTCCGTTTTATTAATCAATCATCTTTCTGTTTCTTTCCAAGTTGTAAACAATTTTCGATGATTTGGACTTCTTTCATCAATTTATTTTTTTTGTTCCACTTATTAAAACCTGATGTAGTTATGAGATTTGATTGTTTACCGAAATTTGGCGTATTAAACAGTAAGCAACAAAAACAGTAAGCTGCATTATTTTCTGGTAAATATAATAACCAACATTGATTAACTTCAGTTCCTTCTTCTTCATTACCAACCCGTCGAGAAAACCAAGATTTTGGCATTAGCTGATGTTGCCACTGTATTTAGACTGCATTCGTTTTGAAATTCGCGGAATAAACGAATAATCATTTCGGTGCGAAGTTGGTTCGATATTATTGGAAGATTATTACCACTGAATTTTAAATAAGCAACATCTTTGAATTCCAGAATGTCTCGAATTACAGTGACTGCTTCTGCTGCATTTTCTGTATTTTCTATTGGACATGGACTTGGACTTTTAACTTCTGATGTACTAGGCCCGTCACATTCATCATTCGTACCTTGAATTTGTTGTAATGTGTTGAGGCATAAAAGTTTAGCAGCAGTGGCAGTACAACTTGAATCTGGTTCTCACTGTGATTTACTCCTTTATCCTTCTTCTCCTCTGGTTTTGCGTTTTGCAATTGTTTGGCTAAATATGATTCCATTGTTATTCTGGACTTGTGAGCTTCTTTTTCTTGCTTTAATTTTCTTTTTCGATTCTGGGAACCGAAGTTTTTTTATAGGCATTGACATGATCTAAATAAAAAAATAAATTACAGTCGAACCTGGATAAGCGAGAGTTCAAGGCACCGCGATCTATTTTTCGCTTATAGAGGTTTTTCACTAACCCGAGTTGCTAGCTTACAGAGGTACAGGAGACGTTTATCTCTTAAAGAGATCCATAAAAATACAGCCAACAAGTATCCATAAACATGCATGTGTTGGATGGGTATTATTTACTAGAATAATACATATTTGTAGATAGATGCTTACAAAAAAAATTACTAAAGTTCCAACATCGAAATTTGCTTGAATAAGTCCGTTAATTCTTTCTGCGTTTCAGTTTTTACTAGTTCATATATTTTGCTAGTTCATATATTTTATCAAATATAATTTTATCAACAACCGCCGAATATTCAAAAAATTTGTGGAGCGTGCTTGAGTTTCTCGAATTATAAAAAAACAAGAATACATATTCTGCACATTCATGCACTCGAATAGAATAAAAGTTCTTTGAAATTTAAGAATGAGTTATAAATAGTAAATCTTGAGTACGTTTAACTGACGGTTATAGAGGCACAGACAATTAACAATCTCAGTTATAGAGGTCCATGAGCGAAAAACGACTCTCCCTTATAGAGGTTTTAGAGCGGTAAAATTAGGGGACCTGATAATTACTCTCACTTACAGTTTTTTCACTTACCCAGTTCTTCTTTACTCAGGTTTGACTGTATTAATACATTAGGTAACAAACATTTCACTGACGTCAACAATAAATAAAGTATAAAAAGGAAAACTTACTTGATTGCAAAATGCAGACAATATAGGGTAAGTGAGGGTATTACTGTGGGTGTGGGTATTATAGCGGATTTTTAAATTATGTTATAAATAAATGTTACATGGATTTTTATAATTAAAAAAATATATATTTAGTACGTCAAAACTCAAAGACTATATTGAAAAAATAATTTTGATATTCTAGGTAATTATTCAACTTATTATTAATTGTAAAAAAGTGACAGGTCGTTTTGAGCGCGAATTGCACCATTTTTGTCAGTTAGCACGTGAAGAGAACAGATCTTAAAAGGTCTTTTTACTCTGATTAAACTCTTTAATTTGGACATTTATAGTGTTTGAAAGTAAGATAATAGTGTATTGTTATTAAAAATTAAAGGAAAATCGAATTTTAATTAATACTCATGCAAAATTCACTGACGCAGTAATTGGCACCAATAAATTGAACATGAGTATCTTATTATTGCGGTATATTATTGCCATAAATCCTAATGGTTGTTTCACCCTCTAGGGCGATTATCTAAGTGTTGGGGCGTTGGATTTTATTATGCCGCCTATAATGTCTTTTTTTGTATTATTTTTTAAATTACTGAGCACACCAGCCCTCCTTCCCTATTTATCAGTATAATGCAGTCCCCTTTGTTCATCTGTTCTGTTGCATTTCCGCTTTCTTGTCGTACATTTTTGAATATTTCCTCTGGCCAGTTCGAATCTATGTATTTCTTCATCACTTCGAAGTCTCTTCCAGAGTTTAGTGTGTTTCTGATCTCTCCTGTTTGCTCCATCTCGGCGCTGTTTTTGTCTCTTTTTTCTTTTTTGTAGAGTTTATCGTATTTTCTATATTTTCCTGAATTAGCTTGCTTCTAGTGCAGTTCAAGCGCCTAGTACCTTCCTTCATTTCCCTATTCGTGTTGTTTTCCTCTACATATTGTGTCAGTTTTTCCACCTCCGCCCTTAGCTTTTCGAGCAGCTCGTTTTCCAAATATCTAGAGACCTTACGTGGGGTGCAGCCCAGTATCTACCTTTTCCCAAATACTTGTTCTTTCTCTTCCTTCTTCCAGTTTCAAAGCTTTCAGCCGATTCAGCCTGGCCCGTAGTCGTTTTTATTCGTAGTCCAACTCATTTCCATATTCATTTTTTCATTATACCTTCCTCGTTAGTTCCTTGAGCTCGTCTTCTACTGGGGGTTGGTTACCCGATCTTGGACAATGTTGACAGGATGACACCACGTGAAGGTGAGGATATTTATTGACAGTGAGACGCTAGAGAGTACATACATCCAAAAAATAACTGAGACTTTAGTAAGTCGAATCACTGCCCGTTGTGCGTTAATTTGTTCTATTCAAATTTTTATCCGATCCCTAAGTTGTGCAGTCATGATCCACAGTAATAGGCACGCAATATTTGGGTCATTCGCAGTAATACGGCCAGCTACTTTGAAATCCGCAGTATTACATGCATTTAAATAGTTTTTTTAGAACGCTTGTAAATAAGTAAATATATTGTTTTATCACTTTTACAATTTTTTTATAAGTCTAACACGAGTTAAATACCATTATCGAAAAATTAGATTAATAGCTATTTCTGTCTGTATATAATACTTTATCAAAGTCGACCCTATAAAAATTCGCATTAATACCCATACTTACCCTAATATGTAAATCTTACTATCCATCTGTAGCTTTATATTATTAACAAAATTATTTCTGAAGGTTAATTTTGGAGTATGAGATGGAAAAACCTCAAAGGCAGATATTATTTAAGAAAAGCACTCAAACTAAGTCAGGCCAAGAAAATAAGAAATACGAAAACTGGCCTTGGGCAGATCCGATGTGGTTTTTTCACGATTTTATATTTAGAAGAACGACCGAAACTAATACAACTGAAGAAACAAAGAGTAGCGACGTTTAATGGTCATGCGGGATGTTTGGTTCAAATTCACTGTATTGTTACGTTTGATGTTATTCGACAATTTACATACACTATTTGTATAATATTTACAAAGTCACACGATTATCAATATTACAAAGGTTACCACGTTGTTGTTGTCGGTGCATGCGCAGCTCACACATTTTGCTGGTAGCTAATTGTAGCTGCCACATTACTCCCCCTTCAGTGCATTTATAGTGACTTTCTTTGCTTGAACTGAGGATGTACCATGGATCTCGCGAATTGCTGTTTCTGCAAACGAATGTTCTACCATGGTGTTGTCGGAATCAGGCAGGAACGTTGGTTTCAACCTATCAATCAAGGAGGGGTTAATGGAGCTTTTACTGCATCGCGTCATATGAAAAGGTGTGTGCAGTCAGCCAGTTTCTTTTACACGAAGATTTTATGTTTCGAGTGGTCACTGGTCGGAACTGGTCTGTTCCATTGCTTCACAAAGCTGCTTGACATATTATGATTGCGGTGCCACCATTTTTGTTGCTTCTAAAGATTCACCCTGCAATCGTTCCATACAACAATTCAGCCGGCGAACACTGCAGGTCTTCTTTGTGGGCCGTTCTTAAACCTAAAAGTACATTCGATAATGCTTCGCACCACGATATGTGACGGCATGCAGTGATGGCTTCTTTTAATCTTCGATGGAAACGTACGCATCCATTCGCTTGGGGATGGTAAGCTGTGGTTGGAACCAGTTTGGTGCCTAGGATTTGCGAGAGGGACTGGAACAACTCTGCCTGAAATTAACGACCTCTGTCGGTTCCTATGGCTATTGGAATCCCAAACCGCGAAATCCAGGTACTGTAGAAAGCACGTCTATATAGACGTGTGCCAACCTGCTTTCGTTTTCTGGCACGTTACACACGCCTTGCACCATTGTGCGCAATCTTAGATTCTTCCAAACGAATCTTCTCCGGATAGAGTTGACTGTCGCTTGTTTACCACTGTGGGCCAAACTAAGGAATTTGCTAAATACTGTTCGCCGGAACTGTGTTGGGATGTAGAGACGTAAGATGTTGTCTTTTACATGGCAATACATTGGTACATCTGCAACAGGAACTTTAACTAACTGCAAATTTGGGATAGAACTGGTCTTTAGCTCCTGAAGCTCTTCATCGCGTTGTTGTGCTTTGGCGATTTCTGTGTAGTTGATGTCTTTTACGGTGTTTATTTCTGGCCTTAACAAGTAGTCTGCAACGATGTTGTTCGCACCATCAATATGTCGTATATCTGTCGAAAATGATCCCACATAATCCAAATATCGAAATAGCCTCGGTGAACGCTTTTCAAGTTTTTGCCAGAATGCCAATATTATGGACTTATGGTCAGAAAAAATTCTAAATTTTTTCTTTCGACGTAGTACCTGAACTTTTTAACCACTGCGTATACTACCAGTAGCTCTCCGTCGTACGTACTGGTTGTGCCGCTGTCAATTTCTTTGAGTGGAATGCAATCGGCTGCCAATGTTTGCCAATTCCTTGCTGCAAAGCCGCTCCAATAGCGCAGTTCGATGCGTCGACCATTAGTGCGAACTTAGCGTTGGATATCGAATGTGCCAGTTGTTTTGCACTTTCTAATGACTTTTTTGTTTGCTCCGTTTGTCTCGTCATTCCATTGCAGCGGAGTTTTGTCCATTATTTTTGTACCCCTTAATAATTGGTATAATGTTTTCTGTTTTTTTTTTCACGTTAACATTTGCTTCCACTATATCGGTGGGTGGCTTGATACTCTGCTGTAATACAGTATACCCTAAAAAGGTGTCTTCTGTCTTTCCAAACGGACGGCTCGCTGGGTTAATTGTCACGCGAAACTCGCCTAATCGTTTGAAAAGAATTTGCAGGTGCTATATATGCTCTTCCTCGTTTTTCGACGCGATATCAAAATATATATACATAACAAAAATCGAGTGCCTCTAGCGACTTCGTCCATAAAACGTTGGAACGTCTGAGCGGCAGTCCTCAAACCAAAACCCATGTAGCGGAATTCGTATAAACCGAATAGTGTAGTTATCGCTGTTTTATGTACATCTTCCGGATTGATACGTGGAAGGCTTTTAATAGATCGATTGTCGAAAAAATGTTTTTACCATGCAGCATCGTTCCGAAGTCCTCAATGTGGGGTACCGGGTAGGTGTATGGTACGGTTCTCGCACGATAACCACCGCATAGTCGCCATTCGTTATTCTTCTTTTTTGTTAAAAGTAGACGTGATAACCAACGGCTTTTGGATGGTTGAATGATGCCCATGTGCAGCAACATCTGGAACTCTCGTTTCGCTGCGTATAGCCTGTCCGACGCTAAGCGGGGCGGCCTGGAGGAGTCCGGCGACCCGGGGTTGTGGTGATGTTGTGTACCGTGGAAGGCTGCTGTCCGTTTTTTTTAAGTTTTGGTTGGACAACTGATGGATACTGCACGATAAGTCTGTGAAACTTGTTCGTCGTATCGACCGCACGCACTACACTATTGCCACTTGATCGCACTTCTCCCACTACGGATAAGAAGTAATAGTGTCCATAAGTTTTTTGTTTTTTATGTCCACTAACAGCCCATAATGATGTACAAAATCTGCGCCTAAAATGGTTTTATCTATGTCCGCTACCACAAATTGCCACACAAATGTTCGTCTTAATTTTAATTTTACATTTATTCTGATACACCCGTATGTGAGTACTAGCCAATCGTTTGCTCCTGTGTCGACTAAATAATGCACACCGTTTCCAGCATTGCACACGAAAAGACGAATTTGCTTCTCGGGGCCGTCATTGACCGCCTGTACAAACGACGCCCGGTCCAGTTTGCCGGTGAAACGAACAAGGGGGCTTACACTTCTTTGCATTATTGCCAAACTTATTATGGAAATAACACTGGTTTTTTGAAACTTGGTTGAGATTGGGATCCTGCACGCGAACGTGAACGGTTATATCGCCTGCGTGTTTTATTGCAAGCTTCTAATCAGCTCATCATTCAACACTTCATACTTGTCCTTTTCAGGAGGGCTCGATAATATGTCTTGGACTTCCAGGACGTACCGATTTTCCAGATTTGAGCACACATGATAGAATTTGGTCTTTAATATTAATTCAAATTGACTCTCTAATTGCACAAACCATAATGATAGCTTCTCGGCTCAAAAAGGTGGTACTTTTACACTCACTCTATCGATTGCAAGTTTGGGTTATGCTTCTTCGGTGTCGCGTTCTTTGTCCGCTATTGTTGTGTTAGCTCACGTCAAGGTCACCAATGCGGGATGTTTGGTTCAAATTTACTGTGTTGTTACGTTTGATGTTATTTATGTATTCGACAATTTACATGCACTAATTGTATAATATTTACAAAGTCACACGATTATCAAGATTACAAAGATTACAATGATTATCACGTGGTATTTATACTTCGAAATAGGTGCGTGTGGTTGTTGCGGCGGTTGAAGAAGAAGAGAGTGTTCTTCTTGCCGTAACGTACGCCGCTGTTGTTGTTGTTGTTGGTACCTGCTCAGCTGACACATTTTTATGGAAGCTAATTGTAGCTGCCACAGTCAGTTATTGAAGAATCAAACTCGTCATGCGCAGTACATCGGAAATTCCTGAGATCCCACTGGAAAGGAATACTCCTTGCTTAAATAAAAAAAGAAAGGTAAAGTTTTCTTAAGATCTGTCGGATAAGATATTGGAATATCTTAAGACCAAAAATTAGCATAAACAACAAAAAACATTAGATGAAGTGGATAATTTCTTATTGAGCTACGCTCAAATTTTCAAAAAACATTGCTCAAGAACAAAAGCTATGTTAAAATTAGACATAGGTACGGTATTTTGTCGCTATGAAATGCAAGCAGCAGACAATATGAACATTATACCACAATCAATTCAATTAAATGATGAGACCTCCAGTTGATATCTTGCTTCTGATTCTCCGATTCGCCTGCGGGCAGTCCATTTTGACTCCGGGAAATTTATACTCCGTGCCGCTTCTACGGCGTTGGAAAATCAGTTTTCCCTTAAATAATTAACTAGACGTTCATCTTCTTCGGCGGTGGATACCCTGGACGGACTACTTCCCGGAAGTCGTTGAACTGTCTGATGTTGTTCATATGTTTTTTTTAAATTTAAAAATACAATTTTTGCTCACATTCATCTGTTGAGGTACTACACCTATCGAAAAGCCGCTTTCTAATTTTGATATCGCCATGGCCCTTTGCATGTCCGTTAGGTGTGGTGCCATGTTTGAAAAGTAGATGTAATTCACCAACACAATTTAAAAAAAAACATCACAATTTCTCTTAAAAATAAACCAATACAAATTGTCTAAAAAAATCACCAGCAAAGTGAATACTACACTTCACAATTAAAAAACAAACCAATAACACAAATTTCTAAAAAAATCAACAAAAGTGTAAAAGCTGAAACGCACAGTCTGTACTCTATTGAGTTCAAAACTGCAATGAGAACTAAATTTTTGAATTTGAAAATGCAATAACAGTTATTTTCCATTAATAATTAAAAAGCAATTACCTGTTTTAAGAGAGATAACGACAACTGGATGTTTGAACAAAGACTTTATCGGCTTTAGAATTTTTCAAACCGTCGGTAGTTCGTTTGAACAGTGTAATACTATGTATGTATAGTATAGAATTTCAACATCTTAAAATGAGTAAATTTCAAAGGACACATTACAACAAAAGAGGTTGTAAATAAATATTTCATCAATCAAAATACAACAAATATTGAAAACAAATGTTCTGTGCACAAATTGATTACGGAAATAAACCGATAAAATGTATAATCCCTTCTTTTCTGATTACCTGACTATTTATGTTTTCCAAGTATTTTTCTTCTAAGAAGTAATTAAGGGGGCGGTTCCCTTCTTCGTCGATTCGATGTCCAAAATAAAAATGCCAATGCTGATGTATTGAAACGCCGTTTTCCCCTTCGCTTATGGATAAACTTTCAAACAAGCTATCGTACGATTTTTTGTCTCTAAAATTGTAGGCTGAATCCGAGATATTTCTCTATAACTCAGAATTTCGTCAAAATTTTCCAAATTTTCCGAATTTGTCGGGTGGACCGTGAAATGCCCGATGCAACGCTGATTACGGTGTTGCAATATCTTAGAAAACAAGCGAGATATTAATTTTTAAAGCAAGAACTTCCCTCGTTAGCCTGACTTACACAGCCTCACAACTCTCATCATCTTTCTCATGCACCCACCTGTACAATAACACTTTGTTTTGGATGAAAATTTGACTTCGTTGATGCTTAAGGGCTCTCATTTTTATTTCCAGTAACAATTTGTTTCAAAAATGGGAAACGATTTTGACGAGACAAGAAAGAATTGCAAATCATTACCCTTTGTTTTCGACCTTACCAGGCAACTTTAGTTCGTTGGAAACAGTTTCTTGAGAACAACTGAATGAGGTATCAAGCTTTGAAGTTAAAATAATTGCCGATGTAAGCGCCAGTAACGGAATTAATTATTACTAGACCTGATACATTTACATATATACAATTATTATTCAGAGTCGAGCAAGTTGTCTCATCAGATTTCTTTTTAAATATAGACATGTATTGTGAGGATGTCTTTTTGCAAATACCGAGAAAAAATTCTTTAATTCTGGATAACAATGAAAGAATGCAAATATTGCACTTAGATAAGAGTGACTACCTAGATGCGCTATGAGAGCCTCTACGTCACTAAATTTTGACACTACATTATCAAACATTCTGTACTTAGAGCATTGTCCCTTAATGTTATTGTTTAAGAAACATTAAAAAATGGAACAGATAGTGATTCTGGTTCTCACATTAATTGTTTGAAGTGTTTGGTTCCTGGTTGCTAACATTTTTTAAATTATTTGAATTTGAATTATAATTCAAATTCAGTAATAATTATTACTTGAGGTTTTCTTAAGTGATTACTAATTGGCCACCAACATCTTTGATTCTGTTGCCATTCTTATTCCTACAACTCATAAGAACGGTCAAATATGTCTCATAAAGACAAATACGTGTTTTATTTGCAATTAACAATTGATTTCGTTTTTACAAAAAACTTGAGTTTTGACTTTTTTAAATAAGAGTCAAGTCGAGGAAGTAGCATGAAAAACGTGGAATAGAACCGACCTAATCAGATATTACGCAATCAAATGCGTTGTGATTGACGAAGATTTGGACGGATCTACCTGTTCGCACGTCATAATACCCGTACGGCGATAATTTATTAGCATGAGACTTTACATATTAAACGGGGACGGCGAGTACAATGACTACAGTGGTGTTTTCATTTACAAACTATAAATCAAAATCAAGAGTGATCATGTTCACAGGAATCATGATCTTGATGTGGAATAAATAAAATAGTTATCATTTTTCAAATGTCATAATTACTATTATAAATTGTGAATAGACTCAATGCAACAAAATTATTGTGATACATATTATTGCTTATTACTAACAAGGAAACTACTCCCTTTTTTTCGCGCTTTTGATATGTTGTTGTCGAAAAATAAGTGACGCATTTTTTTAGCTGCCTTTAGGCCGTTCTAAGATGTAAAATGGATCCTCAAAGATTTGTCAAAATCAGGATGGTTATGTAGGTTTGCATATAAGGACTATAGCAATCAGTATCAAACTAATTTTACGTTATTCGTGACATGAAATAAAAAAATACACACTTTTATATACTAACTACCTTTGTTGAACGGGTGTAAACTACCCCTTGGAAAACTTTGGTCCTCCATAAAAAATATCGCATTATTCGATTTTAATTTTAATGAAAATAATGGCAGTTGTAAGAGTAAAGAAAAATAAAGTTCACCTTTTTTGGATTTTTTGAAAAAAGGATGAGAAATTTATTTTTATATTTTGATGACAATGACTGATTATAAGCAAAAGATTTTGTTATATTATTTGTCAAATATATATTTATTCAGCAAACGTTATAAGATCAAATATATAATCATTATTAGATAATATTTTAAATGTATGTATGTTTTTCCACCCCTAAAGTTCATACATACCCAATGATTGAATTATGACGGTTGTACCTAACCTATATCTAACCTTCAATAAACATTGTATTCCTGCCCGCTAGGCGACGTGAAAATTTGAGGAAACAAAACACTACTAGGTTTAATCTCAAAAGGGTTATTCTATATGAGATCGTCTGAAGGCGAAGCCGACTAATCTCAGATTTTGCTGTAACTTTGAGGGACTGTTCTTTAGGATCTCAAAGAACAAAATGTAGGCACATTTAATTTTTATAAGCGGCCGTTGCGGCGTATTTGAATTAAGACTTTCAAGAAATGTAATTTTTAGGCTTTATCAATTTTAGCTGTAAAAATTTTACTGTTTAAGATATCTGTGCGTCTGGGCCGGTATTTTTAAGGTGAAAGATAGTAGTTTTCATGTGATAGATAAAAATTTGCTCAATTAATACTTGTCATTGACGAGATGGTGCTGAAAATACGTCTTTATTATTCAATTTTTGTGTTCTTTAACTCACTTCAGCGGCTCGACCGTTTAACGTAAGGGCCTGATGTGACTCAGAAATTAAGTGTAAATATATAAAAAAATACAGCCAATAATTAACCCGAATATACAAATTCTTTGTTTGAAATTTTGAAAATTCTAAAAATTTCTAAAAATCCCATTGTTTAGGCTATAAAATGAACGTGTTGACTGCGAGATAAAGATATGAAATTTACAGGATCTTCAGTTCTAATTTTCATCTTCAAATGTCTGCAAAACTCGTTTTGTTATTTTCACTCTTACTATGTGTGCAAGTGGTTTTCTTGAAGCAATAATTACTATAGGTACTATTTTTTTATCAACAAATCGTAGGCTCTGTTTTGACAATGCTAGTGCCTTTATTATCGACTATTAATGATTAAAAATAACCGTACACTTTTTGAATTGAAATAATTTTTTTTTTAAATTTTAGCCTTGAGTTTTATTATATTAACTATATCAAAACTATCGGATGCTGAATATTTTCGCACTATTAATTGGCTACGAGACAAAGGAGTAAAACTATGATACATTCTCGTATTTGTTATTCTAGTAATATTTATAAATCTCTCACGGTCAGATAAATATGTTTCAGCAGATTGAACATCTAGAGTAGATACAAAGAAGAATTGAATCCCCTGAACTTGGTCAGTACAGAAGTCGAACATTGCCTTTGGCGTTAATATATGATGATCTGCAGTGCGTTGTAGGCTTGCTTTCCTCACGATCCTCTTAATTGTACCTACTGCACCATCATACGGACTCTTGCCATGAGAAGGGGCAAGGAAATGCCACTCTGATTCAATTCCAAAATCCTCTTTATGATGTGATATATTTAGAAAGTTTTTTAAATTTTTGTATTGAGCGGCTGCTCCGTCACTAAAGTAATAAATTTTTCTGAGATCTGGATGGTTTTGTTTGATATGATCAAGAAAAATGTTGTGACGAAAAAGATTTCGATATAAGTTCAAGCGATGATAATGATGATGATAATGATGGTGATTTATCTTATGAGTACAATCAGAAGGCAGTTGAACTCTGGACAAGTTCTAAAACTAAAAACGATTCAAACTTTGACACTGCCCAGGAAAGTAAAATCGTTACGCCAGTTAAGTCGTTGGGCTAATTAAATTAGTACAAAGAAAAAATAACTTAACTGAATGATGCAATAGAAAAAGGGGTAATTGTGCACGATGTAGATCTGCGAAGATGGGCCGTAGAAGCCTACAAATTAATAGGTGCGAGAGATATGCGTTTTAAGTCTTCTCCATGCTGGGTAGCAAAATTCAAAGAAAGGTATCGCTTTACAAGCCGAAAAATCAGTAAATTTGTAACAAAACAGTCTTTTGAAGCAAGAACATCATTGAAAGACGATGCCGATAAATTTGCCTCCGATGTTAAATTGAAAATTGAACAATATGATCTGAAAAATATTTTCAATTCGGATCAAAGTGGTTTTCCATTAGAAATTCATTCTGGACGAACATGAAGGCGCAAAAGTACCAAACAGGTTGAATGCTTGGTACAATAAATTCCATCTATTACTCATAGTTACGCCGTTCAGCCTAAAATATCAGCGGATGGAAGATTATTATCGTCTCTTTTTATTGTTTTGAAAGAACCAACTGGGCTGTTAGGACCAATAGTTCAAACATCTTTGTTTAAGCTGTCCAATGTTTTTATATCTTCTTCAAAATCAGGGTAATCAAAATTTTTCAACATGTTACAAACAATCATAAAATACAAATACCCTAAAATATTTTCAATTCTTATAAATCATGTTAAATTATGGTTGGAAAAAGTTTTTTTTCCTAATGTTGGCTAGAAGTCTCTTCTTTTAGTAGACTTTTGTACTGGATACAATTCCACGATTTCTGAAAAATTTAATAGTAAAGAAGTGGTTCCTATAATTATACCGAAGGGTACTACCAATATAATTCAGCCACATGATATCCATGATTTTCGAATCTGGAAAAATTACGTGGGCATTTTTCCAATAACGTGTTATTGTTGGATTATAATGTAAGTTTTCGTTTAAGAAAATTTATTTCGTTAGGAGAAAGTCCTACAGTACCGTCACCATAAGGTTTACATGGAATAAATAAAAATGCCTTGAATTAAATGTTCAGTATTTGTTGAATTGTGTAAAGAAGCTCTTAGGTTGTAAATGGAATTAATAAAATACCGATATATTTAGAAACAAACAGCTTTATTAATATAATTTGAAAATAATGAAGACCAAACATAACAAGTCCTTTAGTACCGGCCAGTGTACAAAATATTGTTCAAATAAGGCAATAATCACAAACATTGATTCGACAATTCCGATATATCGACACAAGCCTCATGAACACTTTTGCAATTTGCACATAGGATCTAATCTTCTTAGTGAGATGTAAGACACAAAGGGCAAATTGTCTGATTTCTGCCTTTCTTGCAAACTCTCTTTCCCGAAAGCAAACTTTTGCACTTCTTGCTGTCTTCTTTTTCTATTGTTTTCTCCTCGAGGATCTTTTTGTGCGGTGAACTTGTTAAATTTTCACCTTTTTCTGCTTTACGACGTCGTGTAGTAGCTTTTCTTTTAGAAGCATCAGGCTACGGAGATAATTCTGAAGCAACTGCTTTGATGTTGTGAACTGACTGCTTTATGAAAACTGTAAATTGGGATTCTGATAGCTGACCAAAAGGAGCAGTTTGAGATTCTGACATAGAAGTGTCAGGTTGAGATTTGAACTCTTCTCCAAAAGTTGAAGCTGTTGACTTTGACTGTTGCAAAGATAGATGCAGTGGTTCTGAGTCTAATTAATCAATTTCTGTAACGTTGTTCGTATCGGAAACAATAAAATCTAAATCACAAAACACATTTTTATCTAAAGGGTGAATTCCAGTGCAGTGAAAGCCATTGACGGCAATTTCCATGCAAGAAACTATTAAAAGCATATAAAACAAGCCCTGCAATCTCATATTCACTGATTCTGATGCCAGGGTTCGATCTCATCCACAAGTCACATGTAACATTCATAAACGTGCGATCAAGCGGTTAAAGCTTGTGAGTCGTATGAGGTGGGGTGTTGATCATGTGAATATTTTTTCTGGCAAACTCGATGACATTTAAGTCTTTATAACTGGCATGTCCGTCTAGAATCAGCAGAACTGAATTCTGATATGTCGGATTCTAATATTTTGTGAAGTGATTTGGCTGGGCTTCGGCTACACTCTCGTGTGGAGCGTTAACCATGAGCCTGTTATTCATTTGAGACCGTGGAAACACGAACAATGGTGGTGCGAACTGATCCCCAGCGCTCATTGCAAAACAGCATAGTAATTTATCCACGGTTATATTGATTCTTCTCTTTATTTGGTTTGTCTTCAAGAAGTTGTTGAGGCTTTCCAACATGTCTATCGCAATGTGCCCATATACTGATCCTCTCTTCACTCTGAAAATAATATCTAAAACACGATATCGTTTAAATAGTATTAGATTATAACTTTGGCAATTTACTTTTGTAAGTAATTTAAGAAAACAATTTCGTTTTTATTCTCCATTTTTTTTTAATATTCATCCTCTAGTACAGGGGTAGTCAACCTTTTCATACCTACCGCCCACTTTTTCCCCTCGATTGGTAGTAAAATATTCTTACCGCCCACCTGTTCTACAGTATTGATAATTGATAAAGTAGGAAGGTTTAAACAATTTATAAAGTAGAGTTAGTAGAGTTACAGAAAATTAAAGCATACAAATACAATATTTTAGTACCTTATATACACAGTATCACATGTTCCCTACTTGAAAACTAATGATAAAACACATTTTTCGATATTAATTTATTAATACTTTGAAATACATAGAAATATAAATTCCATTGTTATTAAAAGTAATTAACTTATTGAATTATTAATGGGATCCTTGAGGCTGATGCTGCGAAGTTAAATATTTAATATCTGGTTCTATTTTTGTAAGAAATAAGCGAAGGTCTCCTCTTTCAGAAATATTCAGGCGATTTCTTTCTTTGGTCATAACATGGTTAACAGCACTAAAGCCTGATTCTACAAGATATGAGGTAGGAAAAGGTATCAATAAATTGAATACCTGTTTCCACATATTTGGATATAAGAGAGGCATTTTTTTATTTTGCCATAAGTTTTCATAACCACCATTATCGAAATTCTGTTTACTTTGTTCATCATATTTGATTTCTAAGAGTTCTTCTTGACACTTTACATCGGCTTCCTTAACATTTGCTGTAAATGGATTTTTCATCCAGTCGTACACCTTTAAGTTCAAAATATCTTTAAATCGTTTTTTCATGTCAGATTTAAGTTCATTAAGGTGACTACTGAATTTTTCAATATCCTCTGGAGTTACATCATCTTTTATAGATGATAATTCAGGAAACTGATAAAATTCACTATTTAATAGATAATGACGGAAAAGTTCAAGTTTGTCAATAAATAATGACACAATACTTTGGCAACTTATAAGAGTTTTATTAGTACCTTGGAGTTTTAAATGAATATAATTAAATTTCTTGAAAATATCTGCCAAATAAAAAGCATCCTTTTTGACAATTGTTAATTGTTGGCAAAGAGTGGTTTCATTGCTACTTTCAAAAAATTGTATAATACTATCATATCGCTGCCCTAGAATAATACTAAGACAAGTTAAAAAACCTAGTTTTGAGATATACGAGTTTAAAGGTGTAAATTTTGAATATTTTTCAATTTACTTAAGATGTAATTTTTTTAACGGCAATTTATGTAAACTAGGATCATGGTGTAAATAATCGCAACATAAAATTTAGCAAAATAAATGCATTTGATTTTTTATTTTGAATTATGTTAGATGTCTTAGTATTATTCTGTATAAACATTTGATTTTTTATATTGTCTTAAATTTTTCTTCTAGTTATACTACTATTTAACCATTTTTATTATACAATTTTTGCAGATGTTTGAATTATTTTTCATGATGTCTCACTATTATTCCGAATACGTTGAAGTTTATTACAGCTTGTTCTTTTTAAAGATGTCTTAGTGTTTGATTATGACTTTTACATTATTTATTGCCCCTTGTCTTCCAAATGAACGTTTTGAAGTTATCTCTTTTGTTTTGTGACTCAGTGATTAATTTTTTTCTAATAATAATTTGTTCAAACAATTTTTATGTGTTATGTTTTTTTATAAATGTTTCTATTATTATTGTCCAACAGAAGCTATGACTCGGTTAGATTTTTTTATGCAAAAATTACAAAAAAATTAATGTTCAAGTCTTAATATTTTGGTGGGCGGAAGTTTAATAAAAATTAAAAAAATATAAGAATAATAGTAGATTATGTTATTAGGCGTAAAACTGGAACTGTGTGTGCTGAAGCTGACTGTTGTCTGCCGAACGCTAGTGAGGCAGACATGTCAGCTGAAGCACACAAAGACAGTTTTGCGCTGAATGACATACACTAGTTTATCTTCAAACGTCTTAATTTAACATTTTTTTGTATTGAAAAGTTCTTAAAAATTAAAATTTTAACTTATCACAATATCTTGTCAGTACTGCTTCCATGGCGATGCAAAAAACAAAATTCAAGCAACGAATAAAATTAAACGCCAGTGACAGATTTTGTCATTTTGTCTGCCTAAGCTTATAAAAAAGACAAAAGCGCCTATTCACACAAAATGCTATTTTTACCTTGTCATTTGAGTCACAAAATCTATCACTTTTGTGACGTTTGAAGATAAAAAAGTTTTATTAAAATTACTAAACTGAACGACAAAAAACAAAAACAAATAGAAAATTTTAAAAAAAAATTACATGACAATGATTAGTAAAAATGTATGAAAATCATTCTATAATTTTTCTTATTCACTAATCACTGTCATCTTCGTTGGTGCTCTGATGCCCTTTTCTATAACTTTTAAGATTCTTATAGAAAGCGTGGTGTTCTTGAGGCACATGTTTCAAAAGGCTTATCAAATCTTCTTTTTTCTTAAAACTTAGCTTTGGGGGTTCTGAATAAGCCGGTTTTAAATGCTCTGTTAAGTCGACTTCATCATTTTTTAATTTAATATTGATTTCTTTAAACGCTTCTTGTTTGTAGCTTTCTTTATAAAAAATCTTGTATGGATTATTCTTCGTTAAATACACAACTTTGATGTTTGTCCAATTAACTTTTTCACCAGCAGTATTTTTACTAAAATTGCCATAGTGAGTAGCTAATGACTTCCAATCAAACACTTCGGAAGTTTTCAGCTCGTGTACTGTGTAGGGTTTACCAGTTTTTTTTGCAAGTCTAATAATCATAGCTATTTGCGAAGGAACAAACATTGGTCCACTTAAAAGCGCGCGTTTTTTAGCAGACTCTATGCAAGAGTGCATGGCATCACCCTCATTTTGGGTGTGCCCAACAATTAGGAATTTGTGGCATATTGATCTGATGTCATAATTTAGCAAAACGTAGTGGAACATTATGACCATGAAGCGGTTTTTATTTTGTCCAGCACAGTTGTCCGAAAAAAAAGTGACATCTTTTCCTAAACAGTTATTTACCAGCAAATGATAAACGTTGGTACAAATTTCATTGGCACCTCGCCGGGCTTCTGCCTCGTGCCACAAATATGAAATTCCTTCTTTTTGTATTAGATCGAAAGCGGTAAAATTGTAGCAGTTTAGCTTACTTTTGTAAAAAAAGTCGAGACGTTTCCACATGGCAGAGGAATTACTGCTTGTAAATCAAAACAAAAAATCGCACTTGAATCTTTGTTCAATTTGGCATATTCTGTATCTTTAGATTTTTCGTTACGAGATAATTCTTTCTCTAATTGATGTTGATCGTATTTGTCTTGTAACCCACTCTTGTCTGATGCATGTGAATATTCGTCACAAAGCGAGCACAAATCCTATTCTGGACGAAAAAATCCAATGTTGAACTGGGTATTGAACAGATGTGAATACATGGAACTTTTTGCAATTGGGTTATTATTACGTCTACATTCCTCGACGTATAGACGATACATACTTGAAATTGAAAGACCACCGTCAATAAATTCTCTTCTATTGTCTGCCCGACAATAGTGGGACTCAATTCGGGCAAATGAATTGATGTGATCGATTACTCCCTGTTTCATAGTTTCATCTAATTTTTTATGGTTACCGTGAGGACCTCTGGCTTCAGGTGTTATTACCCCAGTTTCAGTTTTTTTTTAATGACCGTTGTAATTGCAGCATTACTTATATCTAGCGTTGCTTTAAAAAACGTTTTACAAACACGAATCTTCTCATTATTAACTTCTAGATGATAACAGTAATTCAGTGATCGTTGGCTGCCTGCTTTGGGGTATCTATACTTTTTTTCTTTGGATTCAGTCATACATGAATTAATGAAACACCTTTGAATATTTTTATCAGCACAATCATAAAACGTGTTAAAAATCTTCAGTCTTGCTTCTTCATTAATTTTTTAGCCACATTTGAATCTGCATCGGTCTCCACAAATGTCTTGTAAGGTCTTCTTTCTTTTATGTACACCACCACCGGATAAATACGACTGTCCTGTATTTACTTTAAGCTTTTTTATATTTTTTTCCAGTAAGAAGGGTTTCTTTTTTTTTCATTTTTTTGGGAGAGTTGTCATGCTTTTTATTATCTTGTCTAACAGTGGTATGGTCGCTAGCGCTACTGGAACTACTGGAAGACTCAGACGGTGTGTAATTCTTATCTGCGTCACTGTCATCAAAATATTCTTCATCATCGTCTTCAGCTACTAGAAGTTCATTACAAAATAATTTATTTTCAATCTTTTCAACACTCTCTTCTAACTCTTCGCAATTATCAGAATGGTTATCTGCGTCACTGTCATCAAAATATTCTTCATCATCGTCTTCAGCTACTAGAGTTTCATTACAAAATAATTCATTTTCAATATTTTCAACACTCTCTTCGATCTCTTCACAATTATCAGAATGGTTGTTGTAAAACCCATTTTTCAGTATTGAAACATAACCGTTTATAGCTTCCGCGTTTTCCATTGTGTTGTGGACGAAGAAAGTACACGTTTCAAATTTAACCGAAGGCATTCGTGGCAAATCATTTACTGTCTACAACGCAAAACAAAAAGCTATTTGTGCATAAGTGAGGTTATAAAAACTACTTACGGTTGTCGTCGATTGTAAAATAATGTACTTTGGGATAAAAATATTTTACGCATCAGCTGACCGGCTCAGAGTCTGCGCCTTTAGTGGTACAAAACTAAGACATCTTAACCGTTACACAATGTTGCATTGAATTATTTTACTTAACTTGGAGCAACACTAAAACAACTCAAAAAATTAAGACAAAATGTTAGCAGTTCTAATATTTTTCGTGTAATACAGAGACAACTTCATTAGTTAAATACTGAGATAACTTCAAAAACTAAGACATCTGGAAATTAATATGATATTTTATGGTCGAAAACAGAGACATATTGAAATATCTTAGTATTCTACTACAATAAAGTGTAAAAATTATTTGTGAGCCTGGAATAAGACAATTTTTTTACCATTTATCTTAGTATTTAAGAAAAAATGACAAGAAATCTTTACGACAAATACTAAGTTGGCGCCAGTAAAAAAATGTTTTACCGCCATTTTCACTTGGCTTACTATTTTACCAGATAGAACAAATCATTAGCTATCAGAATTTCACTTAACCCAAATTTGAACTTTTTCAAGTTGTCTTACTATTGTTCTAGGGCAGCGATATAATGCTACAAAACGATTTAAACATGTACCCTTTGACAGCCATCGAACTTCTGTGTGCAAAAGTAATCTCATAAAATCTTCATTATTATCCTGGCACAGCTGCCGAAACATTCTGTCATTTTTCGCATTAGATTTGATTTTATTTACAGCTCGAATTACTATACTTAATGATGAATGGAGACTTTCACTTAAATTTTTTCCAACAAGATGTTGTCTGTGGACTACACAATGGATACATGAAACATTTGGTACTTCAGCCTTCAAAAAAGCAACAAATCCACGATAGCGACCTACCATTGCTGGTGCTCCATCGGTAGCACAAGCAACAATATTATTCAAAGGAATATTATTTTTTGTAAAGTATGATTTCAAAGTAGTAAATATGGATAATCCAGTTGTATCCGTAATAAGATTTATTGCGAATAGCATTTCTTCTTGCAATATATTATTTTCATCAAAATAACGTACATATGACATCAATAAAGCGTTATTGTCTGCAATGGTAGACTCATCCAATTGCATGGAAAATGAACATTGTTGTTGTTGAAGAACACTAATCAGTTTATTTTCCACGTTAACTGCCATTTCTTCAATTCTACGCTTTACCGTGGTATCACTTAATGGCAATGTTTTTAAAGCTTGGGGTATATCTTGATGCATGACTGTGGTGATAAATTCTTTTATTGAAGGTATTATTAATTTTTCTCCAATGTTATAACTTTTACCACATTTTGCAATTAATTGTGATATGCGATAAGATGCAAGTAATCCATCTTCGTTCGCTGCATTTTGTTTTTTAAATGATGCAACTATTGTTGACCGATTTAGGAATTTTTTATGCAATTCTTGAAAATATTCAATCGGCTTGTCTTTATTATTTGGATGTTTTGTAGACAGATGTTCTCGCAATCTACTTGGCTTCATTGCCTCATTTGATAGTATTTTATTGCATATTAAACACATTGGGTTTTGTTTATTTATGATGCTTTCAATGAAACCCAACTTCCAATATTCCGGTGAATAGCCACGAGCGTATTTCTTTCTTTGGGACATTTTGAAATTTTTTTCAATATTTCTATAAAATGAAAATATTAATAAAATTTGACTTGTTGATTATTCAGAAATCTAAGTATGTACCGATAAGAGACTGCAAATTACGAATATTTTCTGTTTACCGGTGATTCGGTATTGAAACATTTTTAAGATAACAAATGTTCCAGTATATTACTGGTAATTTTATACCCAGTATCATTGTTTTATTCTTATTTAAAAATGTGAAAAAAGTGAATTTGTTTTGAAAGGTACTAGATTTACAACACGTATTTTTTAATGAAACTAAAACTTCAGGTAAAGTAATAAGATAGTTAAAATTTATTAAATACGTATGTTCTTACCTTAAAATTTAATTTCACTGTTTTTGTGTATTAGCGTATAAGAACGTATACTCATCAGCCTCAGAATGCAGATACTACGTAAAGTTTAAAAATATAAATTGCTAAAAAATAAAAAAATGTTTTGTCTAGGTCTGTGCTAATTTAAACATACTACTTATAGTAACACAAACAAATAAAACAAAATGATTGTTATGCGTACGTATATTATCGGTTGATATGTACATAATTGTTAGAAATTTTATTATGTAATTTGTTTGTAAAAACAATATATTTTGTTTTAAATGTGTTTGATTTTGTAAAGCACAAATTATCAATAATAATTTAAAATAACTAAAAGATGTGCGACAATCGCTTGCCCTTCGATTTATCTGGGCTAACCATAATACCGTACCTAGCTAAAGCTATCTATGGCATTCTCACATGATTTCTGTGTATGGAGAAGTTTATACTGTACGTAGATGTTCCCAGTCAAATAAAGTTGAATAAACAAATAGTATATTAAGGAACAAGTGTCAGAAGTCGCCTATTATTGCACGAGTCCAAGTTTAGAAAACGAGCGGCGGGGCCGCGAGTTTTCTAAAGGACGAGTGCAATATACGACTTCTGACACGAGTTTCTTTGAATATTTTTTCAATTTTGGCTATTTTGTGACCTTTTTTACAAAAAAATTGCGAGATTTGATATTTACGGAAATTGGTGGGAGTTAGTATTACTAAAAAAAAATTGAACATTCAGCTAGGAAACTTTAATTGTTTTATTTTTCACTCTTAGTCAATTGTTTTTTTCGCCATATTGTTTATTTAACAATGAGTGAAGAATTTTCGTGTACTCCACCTGAAATAAGGGAAATTGCTGAAAATGCAGGAAGCAATTTACTACCCAATAAATCCAAAGATCAGTACGAAAAACGGAGTATTAAGTATCTTGTTTTCATGATTTTTGACAGTTGTCAAAGTCAATGAAAATGTTACCAACCTAGAGGAAAAAAAAACCTACATTTTACATTTCAGCACGCGACTTCAATAATAGCGCTATTATTGACGCAAAATAGAAAAGTATTTATTAATAATAAACACAAGAGAATCAGTTTATACAAAACACATAAACAAAACAAACGGCATCACCCGTCATAGATTTTTTTCTTCTTAAAAAATGACTAAACCTTCGTTCTCTTTCGGAGTCGTTCGTGACCACGAGTCACAACAGTCGTTCGTTACTGACCGTCTACAACTCGACCATTCTGACTCTATGATCGCCCTCGATCATGCATATGATTATGATGCTTCAAACCATAGCCGTGTGTCTGAACAATACCATGAATATCAAAAACATATGGCCTGATACCTGTGATATAAACAAAATATAACCTCTTAACATAATAACATAAATAACGTATCAACATAATAACTTAGGCCACGTAAGCAACCTAAATAACATAATGACCTAAATGACATAAGTAACATAAATAACATAAAGGACATGAGTTGACCTAAGTAACATACATGACATAATCTAAATAACCTCAAAGCATAACAACTTTCAATAACAGGATTGTTGACTGTCAAAATCCAAACCAGAGTTGGAACTCTCCTGCCAAGGCCTCATCCTTCCCGATTCATAAATACTTTCAAAAGGGAGTTGAGTGAACTGAAATCCTTCTACATCCGCGACTACATACCTATCATTTGGCAAAACTTTCTTTACCACGTACGGACCACGATACTTTGGGATTAGTTTTTTATTAATTCCCGGGGTCGTATCAGTATTTACGATCATAACAAAATCACCAGTCTTATATTTTTTAGGTGGTTTATCGCCTTTATCAAAAGCTCTTTTGTTATAGGATTGATTCTGCTCGATGCATTTGATAGCATCATCTCGAATCTGAATCAGATCGATTTCTAGATTGTTTTGCGAATCTATAAACAATTTAAGCTTATCATTAAACTTTCCTTTTTGATCAATACCAAATAAAATTCGACTAGGTGTATTTTTTAGGGATCTATTCACTGTGTTGTTCAGAACAAACTCTATCGGCCGGTCTTTTATGTTCTTGTTAAACTAAAGTCGACTTTAAAATAAAAGCCAAATTTTAAAGTTGACTTTATCATAAACCGTCTTTTATCTGTCTGTTAACTAATAGATAGTTACACTAAATTTTATGCTGTTGGTACCACTGTTTCTAAGAAGGATAGCGAATAAAAGATATGTGTTAAAAAAAGATAGCTGAAAAATCAGGTTAGAGGCAAAGTAATAGGCACGAAATTTTAAATATGAAATTGAAATTCATTCATATGTAATTATGTAACGGGTTCGAATTGAAACAGGAAGATACACTAAGATACACTATAGTATATTTTTTCAACATTATCAGTCACAGACAACATCTATATACATAAAACAAAGTCGTGTGTGTTACACCATTTATAACTCACGAACAGCTGTACGGATTTGAATGATTTTTGATTTTTTAGATTCGTCTTCGCCTAGAATAGCAGAATAACTATTAAAATATGCTAACAATTCACGGAAAAAAATTATTTAAAAAAATAATTTTAAACAAAAAATATAAAAAACAAATGACAATAACTGTCAAATAGATTTGTCTCAATTTAATAAATTAATAATATTGATAATTCATTTTTATCGAGTTACCTAAGATTTTGCCATAGTAACGGAATAACAAGATATAAAAAAAATAGATCGACGAATTGTATTTCGATTTGTTTACTTTGTGCAAGTATTAATATTAACAATACCGCGACTCAAAAGATCTAATCTTTTCCAACAAATCACCATCTGGGATGAATGCACAATGAAACAGAAACGGGCATTGGAAGTACTGGACCGAACATTGAAAGATCTGTGTAATGACTCAAAATATTTTGGCCGTGCAACGATTTTACTGTCTGGCGATTTTCGCCAAACATTGCCAATCATTTCAACATCAACTGCTGAGGATGGAATAAATGCTTGCCTCAAATCATCAAATCTGTGGTGCTGTGTGAAGATCTGCATTTATTCACCTTTATTGACCGTGAAACAAACGAAGACGAAACTACTACTATGCAGTGGAACACGTTTGGTGATAAGAAAAGTGATGATCAATGTGATTCACTCGGCGATATTCAAAGGAAAATTCAAAGGTGAGGAAGTTCTCATTTCGAGGATGACAACCGATATGCCCTTTGAGTTTAAACGAATTCAATTTCCGATTCGTCTTGCATTCTTGACAATTAACGAATCACAAGGCCAACCTTTGAGTGTTTGTGGTCTAAATCTAGAAAATGGATGTTTTTCTCATTGTCAATTGAATGCGATAACAAAATGGAGAATATCGTATATCACAAGGTGCTTCAATGAAGAGAATAAATCTGAGTGCAACCCATGCAGCAAAACACGTAGCTTCAATAAAGCAAATGTCTTACTGACATGCCATTGAAATAATTGATTTTTGTATTTCTATCGAATTTTTGAAGTGAAAACTTCTTTCGGCGCGTTAGATGATATTTTGGTAGGGAAAAATCATTTAGATTCGCATTAGCAACATGCTGTGGAAATAAGTTTTGACATGCGGGTACCCGACCGCATCGCTGGCCGCTGTTCGAAATAAATTTTAATAATTTACCAGTTTTATTTCAAAATCTAAATAACAAAGATTCTAACCCCACTTTCTTTGACGTTTTACAATTAAACAGTAATTTGTTCAAACATTTCGATATTTTACCAGATTATGATTTAATTAATAGAATTAATATTATTAATTTTGTGAATATAAACCAACGAACGGGCGGGGCGAAGTCTGCCGGGTCCGCTAGTAAGTACATAAAACAGAGTAGGTTTTAACGAAATTTACATAGACATGTTTTCAATAAGTGCTTCAAGGCCCATTTCTGTTATGACTTAAAAATTTCAAGTTAGCTATATAATCATTTCGATACAATCCTATCAGAAATTTTTTTTAATTTGTTAATCGCTGGGGTAACTTTAGCTAATATTGGGGTAATATCACGGTTACTCCTTTCAATCTGCCCATTAGCTCTGGGAGTTCCAGTAGCTACTAAAATGTGCTGTATACCTCGAGATTCAAGGAATTCTGTGAACGCCTTTGACGTAAATGCACTACCTCTATCTGATATCAGAATTAGCGGCTGACTATAAACTGCAAAGAATTGTAGTAATTTATTAATTACTTCCACGGTATTAACGGTTTTACACGGATATAGTTTAATAAACTTAGAAAACCCATCTATTACCTCGAATATGTACCTATAACCTTTCGGTGTTTTTTCCAACGGGCCGTAATGATCGATATGCAAATGCGTAAACGGGGACGTTTTTGGAATATTGTGTAGTTCACCCTCTTTCTTTCCCGAATTCGGAGAGTAAGTTAAACATTTTAGGCAAGATGCAATATACTGCTTTAATTTGATCCGCATGTTCGGAAACCAATAACTTCGTGTGATAAGTTCAGTAACTTTATCTATTCCGACATGACCGAAATCATCATGATATTGACGTATAATCTGATTTTCCATATTTTGAGGAATCACGAATAATACTTTGTCGCCCTTTTTTCTATATACCAACCCATTTCTCAATTCATACTGAGGATTTTCAATTTTCTCCAACGAATCGCGTAATTTAATTATGCTTTCATCTTGGGATTGTTGATAAGCTAAGTTTTGTTCGAATGTATTCTCTTCTAAGATTAAGATGTTGTGACACCGACTCAAAGTATCAACATGTCTCATTCTATTTCCTGGTCGATGTTCTAAGCGATAATTATAGTTTTGTAAAGTCAATGCCCAACGAGCAATTCTGGGATTAATATCCTTCTTATCCAAAGTCTGTTTTAAACTATTGCAATCTGTTACTATCCTAAAAGATATTCCATAAAGGTAAACATGAAATCGTTTTAACGCGTAAATAATGCACAAACATTCTAGTTCAAAACTATGATATTTGGACTCGGAATCCGAAGTACGTTTGCTGAAGTACGCTATGGGATGCAACTTTCCGTCACTTTGCTTTTGCAGCAAGACAGAACCAAACCCACAGGAACTCGCATCACAGTGCAGTTCTGTTTCAGCTTCAGGGGAATAAATTGACAAAACTGGGGCAAGAACTAACGCACTCTTTAATTCGTTAAACGACGCCAACTGCTTATCTTCGAAAAGCCAAGTAGCGGATTTCTTTACCAAGTCATATAATGGTTTTGAAACAATTGAGAAATTTGATATAAACCGCCTGAAATAACTAATAAGCCCTAAAAAACTCTGGACTTCCCTAACTGATTTGGGGACTGGATATTTAGTAATGGCTTCTATATGTTCTTGATTCGGAAAAATACCATTTTCGTCTATATTATAACCTAAATACGAAATAGAAGACATTAGAAATACACACTTGTCCACGCGTAACTCTAAACAATTTCTTTTCAATAAATCTAAAACCTGTCTCAAAATAGTTAAGTTTTGATCGACTGTTTCAGTTGCTATGAGAATGTCATCAATGAAGATACAAATCTTTGACTCTAATATTAATTTTCTAAATATTTGGTTAATGTATCGTACGAATACTGCTGGGCTATTACACCATCCAAAAGGCATTTTAAGATACTCATATTGCCCTAACGGAGTGACGAATGACATGTATTTTACAGAATTTTCCGAAATTTTGATGTGGTGGAAAGCACTTTTGAGATCTAACTTTGTATAATATTTCTTATTCTTTTATCGATCCAATTGATCATCGATCAAAGGCAAGGGGAATCGATCCTTAACCGTAATTTTATTCAATTCTCTAAAATCTACACATAACCTAAAATCGCCAGTTTTCTTTTTTACCAAAACTATTGGTGATGCATAAGGAGAATTGCTATCTCTAATAATATTTCTATCTGACAAATCGTCAAGAATCTTTTGTAACTCGACTTTCTCAAAATGTGACAAGCGACGGGGACTATAATTAAAGGACTTGTGTTCCGGCAACACTTTAACTTCTACTTCGAAACTATTATCTGTTACGTAAGCATCTTTTGAGTTTAAATAATCTGATACCATCTCTCTAACTGACCGTTGAGCTTCTAGGCTCGAATTCTGACTTATCAACAATTCTGGTTCATTTACATCAAAATTATGATCAACCAACATAAGTGAATCACATTCTTTTTGAAAGTTGTCTGCTTTTGAAATTGTAAAACTAGGCTGAAAAGTTACATTAATAAATGGACAATTAATCAAATCTCTACCCAACAAAAGATCAAATGACATGGTTTTATCATCTACTATGAACAAATCTAAGGTAATCTCAATGTCATTTACTTTTACATTTGATTGATAAACACCTAATATTTTGACCTTAGAGTTATTCACTCCAACAAAATCTTTTACTAAATAATTCTTATTAAAATTATTACTAGGGACCCACCTGGATCTAACCATAGATATAGGACTACCAGAATCTACAATACCTTCCAATGAAATGGTCTTCTTTTCATTTCCATACGTTACGTCGATGTATGTCTTAACCAAGTACGGTGGTTGTAGGTTAACGAATTTATCTTGAGAATCGATGATATTCGTGCTACTAGACTTTCTCCATTTATTATTACATTTGTTAGCATGATGACCATGTTCTCCACATTCATAACAAGAACCTTTTTCTCGGCTTGATTTTGGACATTTTGAAGCGAAGTGCCCTTCTTCGTTGCAATTATAACATTTCTTACTGTGTTTGGAAATATCATTGCTTCTTCTCTTCGTACCGGTTTCTTCTGGGAATTTACTATTATTTGTAACTTTGTTTAATTTACCTTTTTCTTTAACCAATTGATAAATACACAATTTTTGTTTTAATTGTTTTAAGTTGGTGGCTTCGTATAAAGATAACTTGTTGTTCGGAGAATCCATAGTTCCATCTATGATATAACTAACAAGCGCATCTTCTTCGATGTTTCCCTTAGCAGCTATCTCTTTCATCGCTAATAAATATTGTTGAACTGTTTCATCTTTGGTTTGTTTTCTTTTTTCTAATGCCCGATGTAATTCAGCACTACTAACCTTTTTGTCAAATTCTTCTTTGAGAGCACCTTTCAGTTTATTCCATGAGCAAATACCTTTCTCACTTTTAATAAACAATTTCGCGAGGCCTGACAACGACTTCTTTGCAAATATCCATTTTTCTAGATCATTCCATCGCATAATTGTCGCCATATCTTCAAAATCATCAATCCATGTATCAACAAGGTAACCATCCTCCCCTGTGAATGTTCGAATGGTGTCTTCCACGTCACGATAACTGAGCATGAACCTTGAAGAATTCGTACACTGCGCACCATTGTTTAATGACGAAGCGCCCACATTGTGCGACGACGATGCACCTGCATTGTTGTCTTTTCTCTCAATATCACTGTCTTTGTCTGTCTCTTCTGCGTCTTGATCTTCCGTTTCAGTCTGACCATCACTATCGTCGTTTTCATCTTCTTCACCAATTTCAGCATACAATTCTTGCAAATTAGTTAAGCTTGTGCATAATTTAACCGATAATTGGTCTTTAGATTCTGTATCATAATCCAAATTTAACAAATTCATCATCCACGTGATATCTCTCACAGTGAAGTTTTCTCTCAACATATTCAATTTCTGCTGGAATTCTTCAGTTTCTTTTCCAAAATCAAAACCTTTGAACTGTCTCAATCTTTGTCGATTCTTTCTATCTCCTTCTTCACCAAAAATAAATTTGTGAAACATTTTAATTACTTTGGTTGTTGCTGTTGTAATGTTTTCGTTGATGCTTGCAACCGTACCCAACGACGCCATTTTTTCTTCTAGAATTTTCTCGAACCACACAAAGAAAATATACCGAGCATAAGACACCTTGTATTTAATTTATACCCCACACCTGAATTTGTAGGTTGTATGTTCCAGTCAGAAATAATAAGTCCGATAAAACTCAAAATTATTTAATTAATGATGAATACAAGTGAAGTTAAACACAACAAAATAAAAATACACATAAGACATAAACCGGCATCACACGCCGTAGACTTTCTTACTCATAATGCGACTTAACCCTCGTGCCCTTTCGCATTCGTTCGGGACTACGAGTCACAATAATCGGACACGTCCGTTACTGACCGTCTACAATAGAGACCTCATTATGGCGCTTATCATATGTCATACAAAGACGACTTTGCTTGAGATAGAAGTCATGAACATGAGGTAGAACACTTAGCTTGAACATGATGAACACTGAGCTAGAACATGAGGTAGAACACTTAGCAGTGACACCTGTCACAGCTAAGTGTTCCACCTCAAATATCTCGTTGGTTTGTGAATTGAAATGGAAAAGTATCTAGGGAAATTAGTCAACAATGTCTATACTTCAATTGACCGATACGATTTCCTTTCTAGCTGTTTTGGAAATACCAAAACATCATATAAGGTCTCGAAAACGACTCAATATGAGGAAAACAATCACCTGCAAACAATATTGCAAATGAATTTGATAATACATTCGTTTTTATCCTCTAAATTTCTCATTTGCTACTCAAAAAATTTGGGAAAGAGATTCTCCCGGCGCCTCCACCATTCTGAACGATCAGTTGTTACGTCTTTGATCTGAAATACAGTCTTTAGCTCGAAATTGCGTTCATTCAGGATATTCATTGCAGGTAATTGGTTTCCTAATATTAAATTTTGACGTAGGCTTCATTCATCAATGAATAGGCTATTGATCACAGAGAAGCACTAATTTATTTTTGAGCAACAAATGAGAC